>ML403055.1:0-29177 GCA_005239525.1 Nicotiana knightiana
TAATTATGTGTGTCAAATTCAATATTTTTATAATTTTGTGTGTTTGTTTTATAATTTAAATTTCATAATTTTTAATTATTTAATTATTTAATTGTACAAATTTTATATATATATATATATATATACACCTATGGATTGCGGGCTCGATATTTTGAGACCCAGCTGCACCAAACCATTAATAATTAGGTGTGTGTTGTTTTATAATTTTGTGTGTTTGTATAATTAATAACTTAATTGTATAAAATTTTCATTTCCAACTATCAGTATAAGACTTAAACTAAAGGAATTGTACGCTAAAATACTACACTTTACTACGCTACAAGACTCTATATTTTACTACGCTAAAAGGGTCTACATTTTACTACGCTAAAAAGATCTACATTTTACTATGCTAAAAAATAATCTAAACTAAACAAACAAAAAATACATTTAATCACAAATAAACAAAACGACATGAAAACACATATATATAAATCTGGATACTAACATACAAATTTATATTTTTTTATAAAACACTAATATTAAGTCCGGATAAATTTAACATACTAGTTTCGCAAAAAAAATATAAAACGAAATAGAACACATTCAAATCAACTAATATGCATTATTATAAAAGTTTCAACATAAAATAAATCGAAATACCTCGATTTAGTGTTTCGGAAAGCAAATCGATTGAAAATTTGACCACGGAAGTGTGAACCCACATTAATACGAAGCTCTACTCGGAAGTGGGACCTACGTTCTACACCTTTTGTGTGACGGGGGGCCCAAAATTTTCTTTTTAACTTGGCGTGGGGCAGCGGGAGGGAAGGGGGGGGACCAAAAGCAGAAAGGGAGAGTAAAAAATGGAGAATTTTGGGGAGGGGGACGGTCTTGAAGAAGACGGATTTTATAAAAAAAAAGTTATGTATAACGCCCAGTTTTTTGACGCTAAACCTGACACAGTCAGCTTTTGCAGTATAGCGCCCAAAAACTGGATGCTATACATTAATGGCAGAGTTAACGTTAATATATAACGCCCAATTTTTAAACGTTATACATAGATCCTTTTTTTTACACTTATTTTTATTTTTTGTGTCAAAAAGAACATTATTTTGATTCCAGACTCCAAGTTTTAAGGACTTTCCTTTTATTGCACTTACGTATAATCCCATATTTGGTTTTGATAATTGATGTGAGAGAGGTTTGGCTAGAGATGCATTAAATTGTCATGTCCAACTCATCATCATCCCCGTGACCATGCATTTAATAGCTAAATTCTTTCCTTTGTCTAACACAATTTCTTACTCTCTCCAATTCACAATAAATAACCAATTTACTTTTAGAATACCTATTAAAAAAATATTAAATTTTATACAAAAATATCTACTATAACTAAACTATCCCTAATTAAATATTTAATGCAAGAAAAAAGAAAACTGATCACTTATTGTGAAGAGGAGGGAGTATAAGTTATTATTCTGTACAAAATCTTAAGAAAGGTTTAAATTGTATATTTTATTATTTCACTTCTAAAAACATTTGATTAAATGATTTTTAAAAACAACTAATGTCACTCATAGTAAGATTTAGTGGGCGTTTGGACATAAGTATTGTAAAATTCAAAAACAAAAGTGATATTTTTTTAAAGTAAAAATGATATTAAAAATTAAAGTTGTGTTTGGGTATAAATATAATTTTGGGTTGTTTTTGAAGTTTTGTGAGTGATTTCAGTAAAAATTTTGAATAATTTTTTGGCATTTTTCAAATTGTTAAAAATTTTCAAAATTCTATCTTCTAGTGAAAATTAAAAATTTAATGGCCAAACATCTATTTCGGAAAAAAATGAAAAAATTCTTATGTCCAAACAGACTTATAAACTAACGATGCAAATACGACTGGTTACATACATGATACAATACAACATGTCACTCATTTCATTTATTAATTCCTCCTTATCATTTTATGTGAAGGTGAATTGATCAGACATAAAATCTTCAAAATTAAAGAATGCTTTTGATCTATAAGTCAAATACGTATAATATATGTTTTATCTTTCTGTTGAAAAAGATACAATATGAAATTTAAGAAATACTTTTCCTATTATATGCATACATATTTGATTAAATGGAAATTAAGTAAAATTAAAAAGAGAGGCAAAATACTTTTGATAGGTAATATGTAGTGCTTGTTATGAAATAACGACGGTAAAAAAATAAATTGAAGACAAGTATAAATAAAGAGAGATTGATGTCTTATTCAATTTTCAAACTGATGTACATAATGAAATGAAATCTCCTCTATTTATAGATGAAAAGAAGTTGTTGTGTAAGCTTTTACTGCAAGCTGTTGTGTAAGCTGCTACTGCAAACTGTTGTGTAAGCTACTTGTAAGTTGCTTGTAAGCTGCTACTACACCAGGTATATATAATCTTCTACTGGGGGTAATATTTAGCCATAACAGAGCACCGAAACGATAAGCTTCTTCAGAAAACTTACTTTCAATAGAGTACCAAATAGATAAACATTGTTATACCCCATTTTAACGGGTCAAATTAGAGTATAACATATTGCTAATCCTGAGGTTTAATTAATTTTAAGAGAGTCGTCACCTAATTAATTCTAAGATGAATTAGGACACATATTATTAAAATTTAAGTCAAACTCTATTTTATGATCTTAACCTAAAGATTCTAAGTAAGTGTTTTAAATATTTTAAAAGAAATGTGTTTTTTAAAAGCACCTTTTAGAATCCATTAATAAACGGTTAACCGACCAAGCTTAGGTTAATAAATTATACAAAAGTATCAAGAAAATACCATTTGAGGTATTTAACAAAATATAGCTTAATAGAGTAGTTTAACTTTGAAAGACTTTAATAAATTTTGACGAATATTGTTATGTAAACAAAGCTTATAACTAGTTAATATACATATATAAATTTGAAAGGATGTAATCCTTTGAGAAAGATATTTGCCGATGATTAAAATATTTTTTTTTCTATATTAAAAGGGGGCCTTTTCCTTTGCTTGTCTTCAGAAAGTAGTCCAAGTAAAAAACATAAGAAACTTTCAAAAAAAAAACATCAGCCAACAAATACACAAAACAAATCACGTTTTGTATTTTTTTTATTTTTTATTTATTTTTAAAAAAGTGTTCACATTTTTTATGACGTTATAAGAAACTTTCAACTGGAGTACGTCTTTCTCTTTTTAAAAAAAAAACTGATTCAACTCTGAACTTATATAATAAAAACCTGAAACTTAAATGGTTCTTCAAAAATTCTTTAGGAACACTATAAAATAGATAATATCTTTCAATAACTAAGTGAGAACACTAAGTGAAGAAGTCAAAATTAAATCAACAGTTCTAAGTTAAATGTAGAACTAAACTAATCAAAAGAACATTATCTATTAAAAATTCGCAACAGAATAAATGTAAATAAAGGACGCCATAGGCGACCCCAAGCTTTTCGCTTGTTCTTCTTCTAGATGTCCATCATAATCTAAGGTTCAATAGTGATGACTCCATGTTGTTACGGGACGAGTCTTGCATTAAGACTCATATTGCTCCAAGTGCATATGCCAAAGAAAGAAAAAGAAAAGACAAGAATTAGAAATAAAGATATTGGCAATAAACTGAGATACATGAAAAGAACAATAACTTTGAATTGGATTCTAAAGATACAGCGGGATTAATGACTCACATAGAACAAGTATTTCTTTTGTCAAAAAAATTGAGTAATCTTATACCAACAAATTCATTAATATCTAAGTTTAGGCATATCCCATTAATCTAAATACTGAGTTAACAAAAGCTTTCGTTGTTCATTTGAAATCTAAAGATGAAACAGATTAATTTAGTCAACATGATGATTAAAACTTAGAACAATACGGTTTATACTTCTATCTTAAGTCTCAAAATTAGATATTAAAATCCTAACAACATGCTTTCTAGTAAAATGACGAAATAGCACTAGACTTCTAGGATCTTTAATATCCATTAACACGCAAACACATGCATTCCTAATTTGTCTTGAAGTCTTAACACTATGTATTAAAATATCCCAATGGCATATCATCTATTAACAGTGAAAGGGAATGGTAGTATTAACTAACAATTAACTGCACATTAATTTTCCAAAAAAAAAAAAAAACACCCAAGAACTTATTTCATAAACTAAAGTTTTCATTTTTTTTTTTTTTTTGCAAATACATGTAATAACAATATACCAATGTTCAAAAGTATTACTTATGTTGAGCTACTATCATGTACTTAGTCTATTTTTAGAATGTTAATGAATATCTGTGAAAGAAACTCTAAACTACATATTCTTACTTTCATTTCATACTACTGAAATTGACTTTACCCATACAATTTCCATACTTAACAAATGAAGTGATAAAATTGTGGTTGTGAGAGTTTAAGATAATTAAAAAAAAAATTGGATATAACTTTCCACGTATATTTTCTCCAAGTTCATAACTAATCCTAAGAAGATAATTCTTATTACATGGTAGCTTTCTGCTATATAGTTAATACTAAACATAATTAATTTTTTTTTTATAAAATTAATTTATTAACACATGATTTCTACAAAAAAACAACATTAACACAAACAGAAAGAAAACTTGAGTTAACGGCTTAATAAAGCGTGTCAGAAACTTAAAGTCATGATATGTTTAAAACAGAAGAAGAAGAAAAAAGAAATAAAAATAAAAACGCACAAGAAAACACTGAAACATTGAATCATCCAAAATTGCAAAAATAAATCTAAAAGAAAGAGAGAGAGAACAATAACCGACCTTTTGTAGTGCAGCAAACTGGAGCGATTTTTTAGCGCTTCGGATTCGGATTGACAAACTCGAAACACCACAACCGGGAACAACAGAGGTAAGGGAGAGCAAGTCAAAAACTGTGAGAGTATCTTAGAGGGGTAAAAATAAGCAGAGAACTATAATGTTTTTGATAATAAGAACGATGGTTTTTGTTCCTTCTTCTTCTCCCTTGGCGAAATCGTCACTAACACCCCTATTTACAGGAGTCCATCTAGGGTTCGTCTAGGGTTAACTGTTTGGGCGGGATTCTTGAAGGGTTAGGGTTTCAAATGGCTAAAGAACCGTTTGAAATGGCGTGTAGTAGGAGGCAAAGGACTATATTGACAGAGAGAGCAGCAATTTGGTTGCCTAAATGGTGAAAAATTTGGAGTACCTGTCATCTTTCATTGTGAATGGCAAATGAATTTGAATTCTTCAGTCAAATTGTTTTGAGATTGCAAATAATTCCTTAGAATGGTCACACAAATTTATGGTTACAAGATATGAGACCAGTTTTTTTGCTACGAAAGGAGAAAGAACCAAAACCCTCTGAAAGAGATGGAACTCGAGTTAAAATTGATTTAATTTTAGAAATAAATTTAACCGTTGGATTAGATGCATCTAATGGATAAGATTAGTCCTAATATAAGTAGATAAAATAAATTAAGGCAAGCATTTATTTGGAATTTCTAGAAGATAGAAGAAGTAATCTTGACCATCAATTTAAAATGGACTTGATATGATAAATCCATGTGGCAAGATGTGGGGTCAAAGTGTGGAGGGATAAGGCAGGCATGTGGTTTTGGTTGTTGGGAGCCTAGGTCTGAATGACATGGATCCTATGTGGCGCTTACACGGAGGTAGAAATTAGAATAGAGAAGATGGGTTGGAAGGTGTGATTTCCCATAAATTCTCTTTTTATGTGCTAATTTAAATAAAAACTGAAAAGTCACTTTACTCTTATGCCGTTTCCTCTTCTTTTGTTTTATAATACATTAAGTTGCATTTTCCCTTTTTTAACGTTCATCCCTTTTTTATTCTTTTTTTTTATATATATTTGAATGGAACCAAATCTAAGCAAATTAATGTGTTTGTGTACTTTCCATCTAAAAACCCATATATAATATATTCTATACAATATATATATTACATGTATAATATATTTATTAAACAAAATATATATATATTACATGTATAATATATTTATTAAACAAAATATATGTAATATATGCACACATGCCTACATATGCACATATATATGTTATATTACATTCACCGTGTACTAAATATATAGTAATTAATATACTACTGATTACTAATATAATATATGAGTATTGATTTTGAGTATGCTAACATATTATATTTATTAAAAATATATTATAGTTATTTATAAATAATAATGGTATATAAAATAATGGTCTACACGGATTAGGTGAGAGAGAACTGTGAGATTACTTTGATTTAAGGGATTATTTGTTAGTTGGCATAATCCTTATTTTCCAGTCGCATAATGAGATATTTTAGGCATATTAAAAGTTGTATTTCACTATGCTTCCATAATTCTAACAATTTATAACATTTAGTATGTATGCATTTATATATAGAATAGGAAATAGATAAATAAAGTGTAATTGAAAATAATGCTTGTATTAATTATTACGATGCATTAGCAAAAAAAAAAAAAGTTGATGGTGATTAAGTAACTAAAATAATAATAACGATATATTACAATAAATGAATATGTTAAATTATATTAAGGCAGAGTCCCATATGGATAACCTTCTTCAGGAAGCTTATGAACATCCATAATATAATATATATATTTACAACACCCCCCTTGGATGTTCATTAAAAGATAATGTGTCTCGTTAAAATCTTACTAGAAAAAATCCCGTGGAAAAAATCCTAGTGAAAGAAAAAGAGTACACATATTTCATAATACGCATTGCTAGGTGGCTCATTAAAAACCTTATAAGGAAAACCCTGTGAGGAAAAACCTTAGTAAGGAAAAAAAAGTGCATCGCGTGTTGTACTCCCCTGATGAAAACCTTGTTTCAAATATTTGAGTCTCCGCATTCCAATCTTGTATACCATCTTTTTAAAAGTTGAATTTGTAGAGAATATTATCCACCACTATTTCCGATCGATTTAAACTAATCTCATCAAACCAAGAAGTTGTTGCAAGTCATTTCATTGAGTTGCTTGCAACCTGCCTGCATCAACTGCTTGTAGATAAACTTCAATAGAGTACTAGATGGATAATCTTCTCCAGGAAGATTATCTGTAATAGAGTAATAAATGGACATCCAAAATAATATTTTCGTAATACTCCCCCTTGGATGTTCATTATTATGTGCCTCGTTAAAAATTTACTAGGAAAAACCCCCGTGGGAAAAATCCTAATCAAGGAAAACGAGCACACTAATAATATACATTGAAAGCTGCCTCATTAAAAACCTTACCAGGAAAAGCCCAGTGGGAAAAAACCTGAGCAAGGAAAAAAAGAGTACATTGCATACTTTACTCCCCTGATAAAGACTCTGTGTAGGAGAAGAGTCATATCTTGCTAGCAAATTAGCAGAAATGTTGTGTCAGGACTTGTAGCATTAGCAAGATACATTAGTGCACTAATTACACTGAGATAGGGTTCGAGATCAAGGAGTTCCTCATCCTCTGCTGGAGGTCGGAACAAATCCTTATTTTCTTCAAGTGATCGACCAATTATTGGTGTACTCAATGGGTACGCTTTGTCCATGTAAAAGCATTTTAAGACCCTTTTTGTATAAGCAGATTGATGGATAAAGATTTTGTCTGCTAAATATCCAATTTGCAGACCAAGACAAAGTTTTGTCTTTCCAAGATCTTTCATCACAAATTCTTTCTTAAGATATCCAATTGCCTTTTGGAGCTNCGGACAAATAACATCACTTATGTAACCTTCTTTCAGCAAATATTCACTGAGGCGATTATACCACATGCATCCAAATTATTTTAAATGGTACAATGACCTTTGTAATCTGATTGAGTACATTTCTCGAGACTTTGAACTATATGCTTCATGCATTTTAAATCCTTAAGGGATATTCATATAGATTTAACCAAATGAGTCATATAGGTTATGACTTGCATTTAAATGGCATGACATCTTCAGGTGTCTGGACTACAGGTCTAATCCTCACAATCCTTTACAATATTGTGCACTATATCGTATCAAAGATATCATCGACGATCATTTGGTATCGGTTCGTAAGCGACATAACTTGTTGAGATCTCATTACTTTCTTTATTTTCAGGTACCTGAACTTCTTCTGGAATTTCATGAAATGTTATGATCGTTTTCATGAAATGTGGGCTCTTCTGGAGCTTATTTCCTCCTTATTATGATCATTTTGATCATTTGCTCCTATCCTTTTCATGGGTTGTTACCTTTGGAACCGATTGGTCTGCCACACTTCATGCGTATAGTAAACTCCATCCTTCAGGGACTTTAATTTTAATAGGAGCATTCGCAGCTGAAATATGATATTTAATTATGGATCATCAAATGCTTATGGCATTTGACTTGAATTATCTTCTGAGTGAGGATCATACTAATGATAATTCGATTCATAGAGCATATTTTTCAGCTGTTTATTCCATCACCCAAATATTAGAAAAACTAACATATATCCCCAATATTCTTTGGGAAATATATCTTTGTGCATTGTGGTAGAGAAATTAATCATATACCATACATCAAAAGATAATAGTAAAAATATTTGGTTTATGATCCTAAACCAATTGTGAGGGGAGGACTTATCATATATTATTAGCATGATGCATACAATTGTTGTTATATGCAATTTAGAAAATCTTAGACCAACACATGAGGCTTTGTTCTCATAAGCGACAGTTTAGCCTTTAATATGAGGTATTCAATGCTAAACAAGCTTGGATATAAACCATCATCATCAAGATCAATTATCTTGATTTCATAATCTGAAATTTATGCTCTTAATTGATAAAAGCAATTTCAAATGCCAATCTGCAGGTTGACAATAATCGTACATGTAACCATCTCATATATGCATCTATAAGTGGTTCATATGATAGGTGAATGAGCCCATATTCACCTTTTATATATTTCAGATTAGGGTCTTAGTCCCAACTTTAGCTAGTATAAACAATTTATTATGAGAACAAGCAACACAAGAGAATTCTTGAAGAATCTTCTAGTTCTTCAGTATATGCTTATCTGAATTCTCAAATAGCTCATCTAAAAATGGCAAAGGAAACTTCAGATTTATCATGGCATGTGCTATCTCTTAGTAAACTTCTGGTTTACGATAACATAAACTTTTACATTAGTAAACTTCTGATTTACTGTGGCTACTTTTGTATTAGCAAATTTCTGATTTACTGTAGCTACTTTTGCCTCAGTAAAATTTCTGGTTTACTGTGACTGCTTTTGCATTAGTAAACTTCTGGTTTACTGTGATACATGATGTAGTACAAATTAAAGAATAAGGCGGGTAACTTCGCACATACATATTATTTTACCCCCTATGATTGTGGAAACATGAAGATTTTCAATCTTCCAATCATTTGTAGTCTCAATATGATAGCCATTTATATTAGTAAACTTCAGGTTTACTACAACATATGTTTTGACCATAATCATATAATAATAATGACATATTTGTATATAAACTCTTCTAGAGCCTTCATTTATTATCCACAATCTAATATTTATCAGACACTACTGGTGTCATGTGTCTTCTAGACAAGCAGTTAGCTCTTCAGGAGTTATTGATACATTTTGTACTATCAAATATTGCTCAGACACTTCTGGTATCATGAGAGAAAATGGTAATCAAATAAATAATATAAAGACAAGTCTAAATTATAAATGTAAGAAATTAAGAATTTCAGTAATTTTACCACCAAATTTGTGACGAATGTCTCCTTCAGGGAGAAATTCCATTAACATCTGAATATTTTATAATCTAAGTGGCAACCACATAGTCAATACATCCTTCAGGGAAAGATATACGGGTTGTTATTTCCTTTCGGGAACTCAATAACTAACCATAATATATTAATGTGGTGCAGTAGAAAGCATTCTTGATACTTAATAAAATTTCCAAGATGCTTTACGTACAACAGGTACGTGCGATAATGATTTTTATGCCACAAAATAATATTTATATCCTCTATTATTCTAGCTCTTCAGGAGGTGAGTAGAAGTATTTTTTCACTCACTCCAGTGAATGAATGTGCTTAAAAAATAACTTTGAATAGCTCATTATTTTGTTTAAGCACGGAAAGACACACTTTCATAATATTTTTCTACTTCAGGAGGAAATTTCAATTGTGTTACTTCTTCAGGAGAAAATTTAAAATACGAAATATTGAGTATATATTCTCTCAATCATATTACCTCTTCTGGAGGTGAATTATAATATATTTACATCAAGAGCGCATTTATATATTGTCATATTCACTTCGGGGAATGGATTAATATTCATCAAAAGTTCTTATCCTTCAGGGAATGGAACATAATTATCTGAACGTGCATTAACCACATCACATTGTGATGCTTCAAACCTCTTCTAAGATATTTGCTACTTCAGGAGCAAATCGAGGCATGTACGTAGTATGGAGAATTTTTCTCTAACTTATCTTCAATTGTAACCATAACAAGCCTAAATTATCACTTTGGTGGTCATAGACATATACCACTTCTGGTGGTTAACAAAGCGTAGTTACAATGAGATATACAAAGTATTCCCACTTCTGGTGGTCGTACTCTGTTAGAGTTCAAGTGAACCATAAAATTAAGTCATAACAAGACTTAGAAAATATGCCACTGCATGTGACTATATATTTTTTGAAAACTTCCATAATTAGCCATCAGTAGAGATGAATATCATGGTCCCTTCTCGTAATATTTTTCTTCAGGAACAAATTTATGGCATGAACTGCTAAGTGAACCAACTGGGCTCCTTAGGACCAAAGAACAAAAATCATACTGTTAGTAGCAAGAAGCAAGAATGTCTGTATGAAAGAAGTACTAACCTTTTGAGTAGAATTCTTAATTATGGCGATTGGATCTGATTTATATCCATAGACTTTCGCTAACTCAACTCGACAAATATTTAGAGTTAAGCAATATATGAAAGTGCACAAATTAATGTCACAAGTCCCTTGCTACAAACCTACTTCAAGATAGCAAAACAACAAGAAAAAATGATTTGTCGTTCATAAAGACAAAGTGATATAGTAAAACCTTTAAGCCAAACATGGAATCATTTCCATGCTTACTTTGCTAATATGGAAATAAAATACTGACACCAAAGAAATATCAATCGTTCAACCCAATGTAAAAATGGTAGAAATCCATAAATACAACAGTTTGATCTTACTTACAACGAGAACCGATGCCTTCGGACGAGGATAACTACGTCTTTCAAAGTATGTGCTCAAGGCAGAGTCTCGTGCTATAAAATAAAGACTGTAAAGAAATAAATTGAAGACAAGTATAAATAGAGAGAGAGATTGATGTCTTATTCAATTTTCAAACTGATGTACGTAATGAAATGAATCTCCTCTATTTATAGAAGAAAGAAAGTTGTTGTGTAAGCTGCTACTGCAAGCTGCTGTGTAAGCTGCTTGTAAGTTACTTGTAAGCTGCTACTGCACTAGATATAGATAATCTTCTACTGAGGATAACATTTATCCATAACAGAACACCGAAATGATAAGCTTCTTCAGGAAGCTTATGAACATCCATAATATAATATATATTTATAACAGTGCTCTCTTTTTATTTGTGATGCTTTTTTTAGTCTGTTATATTTTTTTATTTTAAAAATAATTTAACTTTAAAATATTTATATTATCTTTAATAAATTACTATCACATAAATATTTATAGATTGATTTAGGGCCCGTTTGGACATAAGAATTTTTCCACCCTTTTTCAATACTTTTTTTTTTTTTTTTTTGAAATAAGTGTTTGGCCATAAAATTTCCAATTTTCACTTGAATATGAATTTTGGAATTTTTTGAAATGTGAAAAACTCCAAAAAGTTGTTTTTCAAAATTTTCACTCTGATAACTCACCAAACTTAAAAAACAATCTAAAATTATATTCATGTCCGAACACAGCTCTAATTTTCAAATATCATTTTTACTTTAAAAAATTCACCTTTTTTAGAATTTTATAATTCTTATGTCGAAACACGTACTTAAACCAAAAATTTCAAAAGGAATATTTTTTTTTTCAAATTTTATGTCAAATAAAATACTACCACGTAAATTAGGATAAAATTAGGACGAAGGGAGTAATATATTATATTGACAGCAGCCCAAAAAACACTTTTCGGCAACTTGTATGTACAGAAAACTATATATTACTATAAGGATTACAAAAAATAACGGCAGCCAGAGATATATATGAGGCGGTCGCATTAACAAGTCTCTCCAGTTTTGAAAATACGCGGGTACCCGCCAACGTGGTCCGTTTACACCCTCACAAAAACCCAAACTGAAACACACACACACACACACAGTAATCATCTCTCTCTCTCTCACACTCGCCGATTTCTTCATTCGTAAGATATACATATATGCATTCGGCTTTTTAGCAAAATTGCGTCGAACCTTAAGCTTCGAGAATAGTGATGGGAGGAGGAGGAGAGCGTTCCATCGGAGCTTTAGTTCCGACGGTGAAATCGGAGCCGGAGAATGCCGGTGAAACTTCAGCACCGGTGGCAGTGACGGTAGAGGTTCAGGAGCAAATTTCGGTGCCGGAAAAGGAAGAGGAAGTGGATAAGGACATGTTATGTCCGATATGTATGCAAATTATGAAGGATGCTTTTCTGACGGCGTGTGGACATAGCTTTTGTTACATGTGCATTGTTACTCATCTTCACAACAAAAGCGATTGTCCTTGTTGCTCTCATTACTTGACTACTAATCACCTTTACCCTAATTTCCTACTCAATAAGGTAAAATTTTCAAGCTTTTTCCATAAATTTGGATGTTTCATGTGAATTTCGCTTATACATTATGTATAACGTATACCAGATTTGAGTTTTATTGGTTCAGATTTTAGGACAATGACCTCAAATGCTAATAACTGGGGATTAAAACTTACCCGCACCTGGCCACATATCTTCACCTTCACTCTTATTACTAAACTATAGTAATTACTATACAATTTCACCTTAATTTATCATTTAACCATGATAAATTAGTATGATTTGGTGTAAACACCGATGCAGGTCTAGGCTGAAATTGGGTTTTGTTGAACCCATAGCTTACACCGTGGATTGGCACCTGGTAATTATCACATTTATTTGAAATGTATATGAATGAAGACAAAATAAAAAAAATTAAATGAAGACAGAAAATGTGTTGTATGTGACTTCTGTTAAGATCAGCATATTGTGTAGCTTTTTAGGCATTACTGAGTAATACTACCTTTTAGATTGAGAGCAGAATTTAAAGCAGATGAGATTAATTGGACTTCAGGCGCTTTTTTTTTAAAGGTGAGATTTTTTATGTACTTAGAAGAATTATCATGTTCTGATAATACAACTATAATGTTTTGAAGGAATCTGGTTTCATCCTGCTTACCTGCTGTTTTTGTATAACTTGGGAAAGCCGAACAAAAATTGGTCTTTGTGAGCAAGTCCAATAGGATTTAAAAAAATAAAGGTTCATAAGGAATTATCATGCTGGCCTTTGAATGTCATGGCAAGACATTGATGTTTAATTTTGCTCAAAATTCTCAAGTCAGCTGATGATTACGGGTAATAATGATTTATCAAAGCTATTTTATATGCATCCTCGATGACAAATATTGGTTGGAATACACTGCATTTCTGTGGCTGGGAGAAAGTTCCCTTCACTAGGATGGACAGCTCTCCATATGGACTTTTTGAATGTATTTTATGGTTTTTTAGAAATATGTTTATTATATCAAGCTGCTCAAGTTATCCCCAAGAGAGCTAGTTTTAAGTATCTCGGGTCTATTATCCAAGGTAACAGAGAGATTGACGAAGATGCCGAACATCGCATCGGAGCGGGTGGATGAAATAGAGGCTCGCTTCCGGTGTTTTATGTGATAAGAATGTGTCGCCAAGATTTAAGGGTAGTTTTATAGGGTGGTGGTTCAACTGACTATACTGTATGGGGCCAAGTGTTGGCCAGTCAAAAACTCCAACATGTAGAAGATGAAAGTAGCAGAGATGAGGATGTTGAGATGGATGTGTGGGTGTACCAGGAGAGATAAGCTATCCGGGACAGAGTGAGAGTAGCCTCGGTGGAGGACAAGATGCAGGAGTCGAGGCTCAGACATGTTAAAAGGAGAAGCATTGATGCTCCTGTTAGGAGATGTGAGAGGTTGGCCATGGCGAGTTTGAGAAGAGGTCGAGGTATGCCTAAGAAGTACTGGGGAGAGGTGATTAGACAGGACATGATGCTGATTCAGGTCACTGAGAACATGACCCTTGATAGGAGGTGTGGAGGTCGAAATTAGGATAGAAGGTTAGTAGGTAGTTTCTTAGTTGCTCACCGATAGTCTTAGTAGCACTCATGTCCCTTCATATTCTTAGATTTTTATTGCGTTATGTGGTTTTGTTCGCCTCAGATATTGTATTTCTTGTTGCTATTATTTGGTACTAGTTTCTTCTTTTCGAGCCTAGGGTCTATTAGGTAGGGGTAAGGTTTGCGCGCAGACTACCCTCCCAAGACCCCACCTGTTGGGAACATACTGGCTTTGTTGTTGTTGTTTATTATATAAAGCTTTACTTTGATTAATTCGTAGATATAAATGTACCTGACGTTACTCTGATTTGATCTGTATCTCCCCTTCGAGTTTTTGTCGTACGTTTTTTCAAATTCTATCAGACTATCACAACCCTATAATGGGCTGAATTTTGGAGTGAAAACTTTATTGACAAACCTCTTATTCTAATTTTTATTCAGTTTGTTTGCATTTTTCTTCTCTTTGCTTCTTTGCTTTTGTTTCATGGTCATTACTTCACCTTTTTTATAGTCTAACGAATGTTGTTAACATTTTGCGAAGGTTATTTTCCAGTCAAACCAAGTTGTGTTAAAGTTTTTTCCATTATGTAGTTATTGATGAAGAGATCTGCTCGCCAGATGGCCAAAAGTGCAACACCTGTGGAACAACTTCGCCAAGCAATACAGCAGGTCAGATATGCATGGAAAGTTAAACAAGCTTTGTCCATTAAACTTAGTTTTGGTGGAGAGTGTTCCTGACTTTGTATTTCAGTTGCTCTTTAGTCAGGTTCTTTGTTTATTTTCTTGCAACTGCGATCTTAGCCTCAGATGAATTTGCCTTTTAACTCTCTCTGCCAGTGTTTCGGGATTATTTCCATATATCTGTTCAGGATTCTCATCTGATTCTTAGGCAGGGATGCGATGTGTCCATCAAAGAGCTGGAGAGTCTATTATCACTACTTATGGAAAAGAAAAGAAAAATGGAACAAGAAGAAGCTGAAACAAATATTCAGATTCTGCTTGAGTTTCTCCAGTGTTTAAGGAAGCAAAAAGTTGAAGAGCTTAATGAGGTTTTGTCTTGAACTTCTTCTGACTTGCACATTTCACTTTTAGTTTGAGCTTATCTGTTGTCAACTTGAAAACTTATTGTACTTTATTCCATTACTTCTCATCCCTCCTGCAGGTAGGGATTTGCTTTTCTTGTACAATGTCTTTGCATTCTAACTGAAGAAAGAATATTTAATTGAATATTATAGGGGGGAAAGCAACATATCGAGTTGGTAGATACCTGGAGCATGCCTTTCCCGTCAGACTTAACGTTACATATTTTTGCAATATAAGTCGTAAATTTCAGGAAAAGCTCTAACCGTCTTCGTCTCCTGTAACTTGCTAAGAAAGGAGGGGTGCATATTTGGTTATTATTTGAAAAGATTAAACCCATGTGACCATGTCTAAGAGTTCCCCTTTTGTACATATTGTTTGCATTTCTTTCATTCTTACCCATTTTAAGGGGATTATATTTGGAGTGCTCTTACAAATCGTCTTCTTTGTTAAATTTCTTCTCTAAAAACTGTAGGGTCCTTACAAACTAGCAGTTCCATATATATATATATATATAATATAGGATAGACAACCTTAATCTCATCTCTCTCTGGTGATTAATTAAGACTCAAGCAGATTATTGATTGTATCCTGCACATTTCGTAGATCCAAAATGATCTAAAGTACATTAAAGAAGACATAAATGCTGTGGAGAAGCGTAGAATGGAGTTATATAGGGCAAGGAGTAGATATTCAGCGAAAATGAGAATGCTGGTAGATGATTCTTCGGCAATGACAGTCAGGCCTTCATTGGGAGATAAGGAAGGTGGTGCAATTGTTTCTAGTTCTGTCGGTTCACAAGAACAAGTTCGTGCTGGTACTACACAGACCAGGAACACTGATGCAGGAGCTCCTGGGATTTCTCAACTTGTTCAATGGAAGGATGACCACGGTGGATCAGATTCACAGCATCCTAATCAACCTGGACGGGCAATAGCAAGGAAAAAACGTGTTCACACACAGGTCAATTCTGTAATTTATCATTGTGCTTGTTGATGTTGTTCATTGTTCATATGTTCTCTTCTTACATGTTCAATTGTCAGCAGTTCAATGAGCTTCAAACCTGTTACCTGCAAAAGAGGCGCTATTGGGCAAGACAGTCAGAGAAACAGGAGGAAAGGGTAGCAAATGTCATGAATAGAGAAGGTTATTCTGCGGGACTTGAAGATTTTCAATCTGTTCTGTCTACCTTTACGCGATACAGGTTCATCAGTTTTCATCTAATGATTTTTGTATTGACTTGAAATTATCCTATATATTTGGGCTTATGGCTTTTTTTCCACTGTGCTTGTTGATGTAGTCATTTGAGGGTTGTTGCTGAACTTAGACATTCTGACTTTTTCCACTCAGCCAACATAATTTCAAGGTACGAAGTTCATTGCATTTAGAATAATTCAATTATATAACTTACTTTTTTGAAATTACAACTAGGGATAATTAGGTTATTAGAAATATGGTACTCTGATTTGCTTTTTTCTGGATACATTATAGCAATCCCCTTCTTTTAAGTATAAAGCATTGATAGCCAAGAGGTTTTATTTGCTCTTCTAAGCCCAGTACAACTCTTTTTTGCAAGAACTCTTGCCTCACAAAATTTCCTCTTTTTGACAGTATTGAATTTGACCGAGATGATGAATTGTTTGCTACTGCTGGGGTGTCACGAAGAATTAAGGTCTTTGAGTTTGCATCGGTAAGTTCATGCTTCGTGAGAGCTTTCTTAAAATTCTGCAAATCTTCCTACCAGAAAACCTTCTGCTACTAGTTCAATGATATGTCTATTAATTAGACTTGACTTCTAGCCCCCTTTTTCTTCTCTAGATAGGATTTTGAGATTTTCACGTGCTATTGATGTACTGAAATGTTTTGGGAGAAATCAGTGTTCAGTTTAGTTGAACTGAGATTATCACTGTTCCTAGTTAAATAATTTCAATAATTTGGCTAGATTTGCATTTTTCATAAAATCTGCTTTCTTGAAAAGATAGAAGGTAATTCTTGTATGTTCTCTTTATCAGGTGGTAAACGAACCAGCAGATGCGCAATGTCCTGTTGTTGAAATGTCTACACGATCCAAATTAAGTTGTTTGAGCTGGAACAAGTGCACTAAAAACCAGATAGCAAGCAGTGACTATGAGGGCATAGTGACGGTTTGGGATGTTACAACTCGTCAGGTAGTATCATCTTCCAGATGTTTATTTTGTTCTTTATATATAGGTCATGAAAAGCACCTTTATGTGGATATCCACTTATATCTGATGAGATAATATTACACTTTCTATTACAGAGTGTGATGGAGTATGAGGAGCATGAAAAACGAGCATGGAGTGTTGACTTTTGCTGTACTGAACCTTCTCTGCTTGTGTCTGGTAGTGATGATTGCAAGGTAACATAGAACTTCAAGCTATGTGCTTTTTCCTCTAATTGATGTTTCTAATCTGGTTTTTGGAGTGACAATCATATTGTGTCTGAAAGTTGACAATTTTGACCAAGTGAGGCAGATGAAATTGGGATTTATATATATTGGATTTATTTTCGCCCAGAGATCTTAAGTCAGTGTGTCCATTTATGTTAGGAGTGACTATCATAGTTTAGTTTATTCAATTTCTCTTGTAAAGTATAGGGATAAGATACAGATGATTCATCATATTTTCAGTTTGACATATTCTGATTAAGGTCTTGTTCAGAAGCTGGACATTAAGTTGAGAGCTTAAGATCCTCAGAGTGGTCGACAATAGTTACTTCCAATATGGCTTATTTTCCTTGTATATGTAGTCCTGTACTATAGAATATATTAGGTTTTGTACTGAAGTAGAGCACAATCCTCGAATGTGAGCAATGTTGGGTGCTGTGTTTTGCGCATTGTGTCGTCCAACAATGGAGTTAAAGTGTGCTAAACCAAAAGAACAAAAGTTGTTTTGGCAAGTTATATACTTCTAAAGATTTGGAATAAGCTTAAATTAATTTCTCAACAGGTCAAAGTTTGGTGCACGAAGCAGGAAGCCAGCGTTCTTACGATTGACATGAAAGCTAACATTTGCTCAGTGAAGTATAATCCTGGATCCAGTGTTCATGTAGCTGTAAGTTCTCATTTCCTTTTTACTTGTCCCCCACAGCGGTTTTGGGTTCCCCTTGCATCAATGCATTCAATTATAGTATCTCATGTTAAAGGGTTAAATTCTATGCTAAAGCATGATCCGATATCTTGCAGGTGGGTTCTGCCGATCATCACATTCACTATTATGACTTGAGAAATGTTAGCCAGCCACTGCATATTTTCAGTGGGCATCGTAAAGCTGTTTCTTATGTAAAGTTTTTATCCAACAATGAGCTAGCTTCTGCATCAACAGATAGTACATTGCGTTTGTGGGATGTCAGGGAGAATGTTCCAGTAAGTAATCATGCTCTGGTCATTTTCTCGATTTGAATACAGAAATTAATCACATTATGCTCTCATTACGATATCGCCTATCTAATTCCTGAGAGCCAATTAATCTGAGAAAACCATTGCAATACGGACCATAGGCATGAACTAAAAGGAGTTAGAAAAAAGAATAAGTGAGGGACGGATAGGAGAATTGATATTCTCTCCGACAGACTTGTCAAACTTCTGACCAGCATTATCCTTGTTCTATTTTTAATTTCAGCTGCGTACTTTTAAAGGACATGCAAATGAGAAGAACTTTGTGGGGCTTACAGTAAACAACGAATACCTTGCATGTGGCAGTGAGACAAATGAAGTGTTTGTTTATCACAAGGTATATTTCTGAAAGTATTTGACGACGAGTCTCATTATCCAGATACATGAGCGATGGAACATCATTTTGCAGTGCTTAATCTAGTTTGTAATACATGTACAGGCAATTTCTAAGCCAGCAGCTTGGCACAAATTTGGTTCTGATGATCAGAATGATCCAGATGGGGACATGGGATCATATTTCATCAGTGCTGTTTGTTGGAAACGTGACAGCCCAACAATTCTAACGGCAAATAGTCAAGGGACAATAAAAGTGCTTGTCCTTGCTGCTTGATATAACATTTGAATGATCGATTAACATTTGACTGATGAAGAGGCTTGCTAAAGAAAGAAAGGAGGTACGAGTTCTCTACAGCAATTCTTCTGTGTACATGAATAACCAGAGTATTAGGCTAACTTTGGTTTTTGAGTTTGGTGGTTCCTTATAGCCAAGTCTGTTAGCTTTTGACCCTTGTGGTCTGGCCCTTTCCCAGACCCGCACATAGCGGGAGCTTAGTGCACCGGGCTGCCTTATAGTAAAGTCTGTTAGCTTTTGACGGGTGATTATACAGTAGTCGCATAATTCTTATAGATAATATGTATCTCTTCTCTGGGGTTCTGAGTTTAAAAGAATGTCCTAGATTCAGGAGTTGTGTTTATAGCATCTGGAAATCAAGATAGCAGAGTGAAAATTGTAGTGAAAACATGACAATGGTAGATTTGCTAAATTCGAATTGCTACTTGTTTGTGCAAAAACTTCTTTGCCATCTAAATTTAGTGATTTAGATCATCATTCTGCAGCTTTACTTTGTAAACTTTATTTTCACACTTGCCACTCATGTCAATGACCAGGAGTCTTTATTAGTCTCCATTTCTAATCCTCCACTCACATGGTACTAAGTAGGCATTTGGACATGAATTTCAATTTTTTTTTTCAAATTTGGAATTTCACTAAAAGTTGAATCGGAGATGAAGTTGTGTTTGGTTATAATTTTTGGAACATATTTAGATGTCCTTTTTTTCAAAATCATGAAACATGATTTATGCCACTACAATTTGTAAAAAATATCAAAACTATCTCAATTGATTATCCTGCTTGAAACAAACAACAAACATGCTATTGTTTAACTGGTATCATATTCTGCTTTACTGTAACACACAAAAGATGCAAAATCAATATTGCATGTTCTAATTCTACTGACTTACAGAGAAGGTGCAAAAGCAGGCACAACCGCATATTTCTCATAACCATATAATCAACTACGACTAGTGGGAAAGGCAGCTGCACACTTTGGTGAGAAGAAGACCTGCTGCTTGAGTTTTGTGTTTCTGACTTTATGGAAGGGAAAGTGGGTAGTTGATGGTTATCTGGGCTCTTTTTATAACTTTTAAAAATATAGGGTCAATTTGTAAAACTAAAAAATAGCAACCTTCCAATTTTCAATTAGAAATTTTTTCAAACTTATGTCCAAACATAAGTTGATACAGAGAGATCAAGAAAAGTTTTTGTTTGTATGATACTTTTTCCCTACTAGATATCTTTTCACTCTCTGACATTGAGCCTAACTCAATGTTAAGAAATGTATCTTGAACCTAACTCTCAAATCGAAAAGCTATTCAAAAGTGTACTCAAGTAAATCAAAAAATGAGATGGGTCTCGCTTAAATTTTATGGTAAAAAATGAATTTTGAGTCTAACTCTCAAACCTAGTAGTTAGTTTATGAGGTGAGAATTGTTCTGGACCATATAAGGAGAAATTCCACGTCTCACAATCTATGTTATATCATAACAACTATTGCCGGTCTTTTTCAACTTGTTCTCTTATATCTTTCTTCTTCTGTGAAGCAAGGGTAGTCAAATTCAGTTTCTATTACATTATTTCTATAAAAAGTTAGGCAGTAATGTTAAATCTGCCCTGAGTAACTTTGCCTTCTGTCAAGACGTTTGCCCTTATACAATCAAATTTCTCTATAACAACCTCATTTGTTTCGAATATTTTTGAATGTTATAGTAAAGTGTTGTTATAAAGAGCATATATTATAACATAACATAAAAATTGGTTCCGAAAAAGTTTGTCTTTTATATTGAAGTGTTGTTTTATAAGGACGCTGTTATAGAGATGTCTAACTGTATATTTTGGTGTTATAAAATAAATCTCGTTTTTTATTGACTACTGTTGGAACTTCAATTTAAAGTTAATTTTGAACTATAGTCAAAAATTGAAAGGTAAATATAACTATTTTTTGTCGAAGAATTTGGAGATTGTAAAGTCTATTCAATTTGCACTTGGCCTCCGTTTATGGCAAGAGCAAACGGATAGGCAGCTCGTGTATAGAATTGAAATTTGACCAGACACCCAACGTGGCTAATGAGTCATATATGATTGAACTATTTACTCAATATATTATGGTAAAGATTTCAAGAAAACCTATAACTGAATGCCAATGGTTTCCAAGTTGGTCTCTGGACGTAGGAGTGTTCGGTTTGGATCGTTTTTTATTTTAAAAGAAATCAAATCAAGTAAGTTGGTTCTTGAAATATTGGAACCAAATTAAACTAATTAACTCGGTTTTTTATTGATTCAGTTTTTGTCGATTTTTCAGTTTTTTCGGTTATTCATCGTTTTTTCCCCTAAAATATGAGACATATACTACCAAACACATTCTCCGAGGACTACATTTTCAATGTAACACTATCAAACCAATTGCTCTTTGAGAAATCTATCATTTGCCAAGATATTTTGATGATAATTGAATCAAATACAAATGAATAATTTAAGTACTCAATTAAAAATCGATTATTGTTAATATGAAATAAATTCTTGTACTTACTAAAAGATAACTACCAATCAAACTAGAATGTAAAAACAAAGAATTAGATTATTATAATAGCAATAAACTAGACTAAAAATACAAACGACTAATATGTACTATAAAATTTTAGAAACTATATATATAGGCGTAATAATAAATTTAAATTGCTATTTCTATAATCGGCTTTGTTTGATTTTTTCGGTTATTTTTTGATTGAAATCAAAACCCAACCAAAAAGTATCCATTTTTAATCTATTTAGTTTGTTTTTTCGTCTTGATTTGATGTTTCGGGCTTTTATAAACACCCCTGTCTTGAAAGCACTAATTTAGAAAGTCTCTTTCGAAGCTTTTGTTTCCTTGCCCGTCTTAAAGTAGTAGTGCCCAATATTTTTTTCTCACTTATCTCTAACCACAAAAATACAGTAACTTTAACCGTCCAAAAAGGACTTTACAAATATGGACAACTTATCGCATCCCAATTTCCCACTTGGCTTCTCTTACTCATCACCTTCCAACTTAGATTTAATATTACACTATTTTTTCGGATCCTGTGCATAGTCAGAACTTAATGCACCGGTAATAGCAGATCCGGAATTTTATGCAAGCAAATTCAATCTTAGAAGTACATAACTTTAGTTGTAAAATTGAGTTCAAATAAAATATTTATACAAAATTTATGCAGCTTTAATCGTAATTTATGCATATATACAGTATTATTTTTTGATGATACGGATTTATTTGAACCCGCTTGCCACCACGTGCGTCCGCCACGATGCACCGAACTGCTTTTTTTTTTTTCATCCATAAACAGTTAAACAACTAATTTAATCAGATTAGTCAGTTCTAGATGTGTTAGGTAGTAGTTACCTTATATATCAAACTACTAACTTGCAATTATGTTTATTTGAATTTGAAGCCATAAATCATAAGTTAATGAGGATGCCTTATTTCATGATATATTATGGTTATAGGTCAAATCAAAGTATTTTCATAATCATCTATTTATATTATAAGTTTGCTTCAAACAAAACATGAGAAGGCCTTATATTTTCATAATGGAATGATTAGAAATGTAGTCTTTGCGTAACTGGTAAAGTTACTGTCATGTGATAAGGAGATCACGAGTTTGAGTTGAAATACAGGGTAAGATTGTATACATTAGACCTTTGTAATCCAATCCTTCTCCGAACCCCGTGCATAACAAGAGTTTAGTGAATCGGGCTATTTTATGAGAAGGAAAACAACAATAGATACCAAATTGGCTGTTTTACTTTTTCATTGCTACACATCAATTCTTTTTATAATATGATGTAATAAAATAAAGTAATAATCAAAATAAATATTGTATTAAAGATGAAGTGAATTAGGGACGGTAGAATATTGGCTTATAAGATCGGTCGAACTTAATAGCTTCGATTCAAACTTATTTGTCTAACGAAATTTATCGAATAATGTATAAATTATTGATTTAGAAATTCAATAAATTAAAAAAAGACTAAAATTTCGAATCCATAAACTTTAAATCTTAGGTGAATAATATATGAAATAAAATTAAATGTAAGGAATCTAAAATATTCCTTAAGATTCCAAGGAATCAAACCAAATCCAATAACACTACTGAAATTCACTCACCTTATAAATACAAAATAAAATTCACAGTCAAACTCTCTTTATACTTTTTTCAATTTCCTAATCAAATACGTAATCTCTGTCTTTAACTTGGCGCCACCACAGAGCAATGCGATTGGAAAACGGCGACGATCGATGCACGTGTCACCGTATTGAAAACTCCGGCGGTAGCGCCGACGGTTTGACGGAGAATTTTTCTCCGGCAATCGACGCCGGTGAAGGACTACTCGTTCCGCCTCTCAATTTCTCTATGGTTGATTACGGTGTTTTTCGGTCTGGTTTCCCTGATACTGCTAACTTCTCCTTTTTGCAAACCCTAGGCCTTCGCTCTATCATGTTAGTTCGTTCGTTCGTTCATTCATTCATTCATTCATGTGTTGTTACTTAAAGTTTCCTTTTTAAAAAAAAAATAAATATTTTAACGATGTTATTGTTATTGATTTTCCTTTGTTTAAATATGTAGATATTTGTGTCCGGAGCCATATCCTGAAGCTAATGTAGAGTTTTTAAATGCGAATGGAATTCGGCTTTTTCAATTTGCCATTGAAGGATCCAAGGTATGATATAGAATGTTGTGATCATGCTATCTCGATTTGACCAAAAAAAGAGGAAAGAACTGAAAGTTTAAAAAAAGAAGACATTTTTAACGATTTGTAATGTGGAAATTGTGAGAATTGTGGTTGATGTTAAAAGCTATGTGACCATTATCTGATATATCAGTGCATGAAGCTGTTGTAATATTATTTCTATTTTACATAGACTAAATAAATTTTGGAATATCACGCCAAGTTGGTGTTTCAAAAATACACACATAATACTCCGGTACCTATGTTAGTTGGAGGTAACAAGTGCCGGATGGAATAGTATAGTCAAGGTGAGTTTAAGCTGGCTTGAACACTACTGTCATAAAAATAATTGCATACATAATGTTTAGTTAGCTTATCCGCAGTCCTCTCCGAACTATCCCAATAATCTATACAAGTTGTAAGCATTAGCAGAAAGACTCGTTGACGTATATACTAAAAATAATCAATTCACTCTTTTTCTTTATGTGATATCGGCTGTTGGTGGAAACACATTATTTTTGCTCTCTAATTAGCTAAGTGATTTGTTTTGGAGCTATAACAGAAAGTAAAAGTGGAGGTTAGTTGACTGCTTATCACGAAGAAGTTTATTTATAGGCATTGGATACTTAATCTGTTTGTTCTCATCCTTAATTGTTCCATGTTTGAAGTTAACTGATTTTTATAAAATGAAAGGGCTTAATTCATAATTTTCTGACTGAACTGGCATTAGGATGCATTTTTCTTCGAGGAACAAAGTCAAAAGGTTTTGTGGTATTCGTTTGTAGGAGATGAGGTTATAAACTTTTGTGGTCTAGGATATTAGTCATTAGCAGCCATTGGAGTCGTCACCGAATTGACCCTTGGTTTTTCTGTTAGTTGTCGTGCAAAGGAACTAGATATTTGGCCTTACTGGCTCAGACTTCAAAAATCTAGTATAAGTCACGTCAAAGTCTTTCACTTGTACTTGAGGTTGCATGGCCCAAGTCTGTTCTTGTTTTGAACTGCAGGTTTTTCACGTTTTATATTCATCAAATAGGAGTTGAGATAGTTGTATGAGATAGGAGTAAAGAACACAAAAGTATGTGATGTGTCTATTTTCAGATTGCTCGAGACCTATAATATGTTTAAAGTCTTTCACCACAGAAGCTTGTCACCTGTAGCTTCGTGTTGTATTTTTTATTCTATGTTTCTCTCAAGGATCTAGTCACTTAAAATTCCTCTCTCCTCGTAAATTGCACTCTGCTTTTACAACAGAACGTGAGTATAACTACAGCTTCCTACTACTGCTTTCTTCTCAACTACCACTCACCGGTGGCAGACCCAGGATTTTGTGTAAGCGGGTTCAATCTTAAAAGTATATCACTTTAGTTGTAAAATAGTAGTTGTCAAGTGGGTTCAAATAAATATTTATACAAAATTTACACAACTTTAATCCTAATTTATACATATACACAATATTATTTTTTGGTGAAGCGGGTTCAACTTGGGTCCGCCACTGCCACTCACCATTAATTGTCGGGGTTCATACTTCATAAGGGCCTGCTGCAACTAGTTCTACTTGATCATTCTTAGCACTTATTTTGTTTTCCTTATATTTTTTTACTAGATTTTAGCTTTCCTCTGTTCTTGATGCATGAACCTAGCCATAATGCATTATTGTATCTTAGGGAATTACAAAAGTCAATTGAATTATACTATGATTGGCTTTAAATCTTCAGTTTGTGAAATATTGCCCTGGTTTCGGTAATGTTACAGTACAGGTAATGCTGCAACCAAAATAATTCCCAACTCAAGAGAGGAGGTAGGGAGTTTCATGTGGATTCCCTAAGTCTCAAGAAAAATTTGGCCAATTCTAAGTGAGATTAGGTGTTTATTGTAGTAGTTGATCCTGTTAGAGCTTTGCACTTCCTTGGAGAAAATCTTCAACTGTTGCGTAGGAGAGAAAGAAATTCATCCACTAGCAATATACAATATGTGATTGCATTCTTTTTGAGTTCACCAGTAGCAGGTCATATTTGTTGCGCGACTCTCCGAAATTTACTTATCCCAACTAATTGGATTGCTAAACAGGAAGATAATTAGATGATTGACTGAGGAGAAAAAAGGACGATTCTGTAGGTTTCTCAAGTTTATTGTTGTTAGTTTGTCATATCTATAATGTTATTTGATATATATCCCCTTATCAAGTCTTGTGTGTTATGACTGTTTTTTCTTTTATTACCTTCTTATCTGAGTAGCCTTAGAGGAAGTTGAATCGTTGCCTATTAAACTTAAAATTTTTTGTATTTGTCATACCCTCTTCTATGCTTTTGGTTTTTTAATTATCATATGCTAGCTAGCTATGAGTTCTCTCTGCTGTTTGAATGCTGGACAAAGCTACTCTACCCTTTTTGGTCTATCTCTGTCTCCTCAACTGAGGCTATGAGTAGTTAAATGTCCTTGTCTATTCTTGTCCTGTAACAACTTTACCACAACGTATCTGGATATTTGAAGCTCTTGGATAAGTGAAGAGATATATTTCCATTATGGAGATGGTTTGAAATTTTGACGAAGTATCGTTATGGTTGCAGTCTATACCGGAAGGTACACGTACTAGAAGCATTAGTAGCAGCATACATGAACATTGTGCTATGTCTTGTTTGCAGACATTTTGAATTTGCATATGATAATGCAAGCCGTGTATGTGAATGTTCTTAAGTTATTTCGTTCTAGTTGTTGATACGAATAAAAAAATTTCATGTGGATTAGTACTTGACTATTTCTCATGCAGGAGCCACCATTGGTCAACATCCCAGAGGAAACAATAAGAGAAGCTTTGAGGGTTGTCCTTGGTAAGTTTGAAAGTTTGAATCTTATTTTCTTACTGTAGGTTTCTGTCCAATAGTTTTGCTAAATGATTTCTCTATTACTATTTCACTCGGTTCTTTTTGTAGATGAAAAGAATCGCCCTCTGTTAATTCACTGCAAAAGAGGAAAGGTATTCCTTCATTTCTCTTCGTTTAAATATTTGACTTTCTTATATAAATAATCACACAGCACTCCTCTGACCTCCATTTCTGTCATCGTGTGGTACATTATGCAGCACCGAACTGGCTCTCTTGTGGGGTGCCTCAGAAAATTACAGAAGTGGTGCCTTACTTCAATTTTTGATGAGTACCAAAGATATGCTGCTGAGAAAGCTAGAGTATCAGATCTGAGGTTCATGGAGTTGTTTGACATTTCTGGCTTCAAGCAGCCGCCAACATTCTGTTCACATACAAAGAATTAATTGGATTAGATGTACAGTACGAGAGGCAATTTTGCCCGTTGCTTGCCTACGGACAACCTTTTGACTTTTGATCTTAAAGGTTTGTCTGTGGGGCAAGCGGGACTCAAAAAATTAAGATCATCCATTTTAAGGTCATTTGTTTGCCATTAATGGAGGTCTGAATCTTAATCATTCAGATTTCAGACATTAAGTGCGTTTGTTTTTAAAGTCTAAATCTTAATTTTTCAAATTTTAGTCATTACGTATGTTTGTTTTTTTTACTTGATAATCACTTAATGAGTCTGAATAAGTCTGTATGATTAATATCCATAACAGAGACTTAATTTCATTAATACGCTATCATCCATATTTCATTAGTAATTGTCGCCACCGCTTACCATTATCAACTATCACCACCACTATCATCCTCAATCATAGCCGCCACCATAATCGACTACCACCACCCGCCATGCGTATCACCCCCCACCACCATCATTCTCAGCCACAAACACTCATCCATCTCAACTACCACAACTAACCATCCCATCACCATCAACAATCTTAATCGACACTATCCATTATTATAAACTACCACCACCCACCACCACCTTCCTCAATCAGAACTACTACCATCACCCGCTATTGTTAACCATCACTTCTCACCACCACCATCCTCAATCATAATTGCCACCACTAGTTACTACCCTGAACCACCACCATCAACCAAACCTACCACCATCTTTAGTCTGGCTTTTACAAGCGCCACTGTTAGCCATCACCACCAGCAACTACAATATTTTAAAAAGATTATTTATTTTTTTGATAGAATATTAGATTAATTATTATTTCATCTGAATTTTATGTTTATTAATTTTCACATGTTAATATTTAAATGTGTATTCAAATTTAGATGTTTTAATCTTAATACACATCTTGATATTCAGATGTATATTTAGATTCAGACATCTTAATTTTTAAAAAAAACAAATGAGGTTTGATTGTAATTTTCTGAAACTTTAGTGCGAGGTTTAGATTTTGAAATGAATGATCGTAAACTACGGAAATTATAATGTTTTATGCATGTATAAAGTAAATACAAAAACAATACTTTAGTTATACTTTCTAGAAAAGATTGAACCAAAAGTCTCAACTTGATTGGCCAACCTCAAAAACTAAGTAACTGAAATTCTTTAGAGAATCTAGCAGCAGCTAGTGGCAAGTGGCGGACTCACGTAGAGAAAAGCGGATTCAGTTGAACTCGCTTCACCAAAAAACAATACTGTGTATATGTATAAATTACGATCAAAATAACATAAATTTTGTTTAAATATTTTATTTGAACCCACTTGATAACTATTAAAATTAAACCCGCTTGTATAAAATCATGGGTCCGCCACATGTGGCAACGTTGTTGTCAAGTTCAAACGGTTTTCCTTGTTAAAAACAAACAAATCTGTCTTATTAACACAACTAAGATAGATTTGTCTTTTTCACTTTTATTTACTTGTTAGCTATGAAACTTTTCCGAACCACATGAAACGTATGTTATCCTAGTGTTTTTAGAATTATCAACTCTTATCTTGTGCTTCCCAATATATACAAAATTCAGGATTTTGCTATTTTATTCTGTTTTTTCTTCTTTTTGCATAATTCACGGATCTTTCCTTTCTTTTCCAAAACTTTCTCTTAATTTTTGAGTTAACTTTATGATTTAGAGTGAATTTCGGCATGAACATTTATCAAAATATTATAATATCAAAAAAAAAAAAAAAAAAAAAAAAAAA
>ML403055.1:29533-67312 GCA_005239525.1 Nicotiana knightiana
ATATATATATATATATATATATATTTTTTCCAAAAATAATACTACTCCATATACAAAAGACTAGGCTATATGAGTGCCTTTGTTAAAGGTTAAAGTGATTAGAGAAATTGTAGGGAGGAATCGTCTTTTTACATCATCACGCACCTTACAAAAAATGCAAAAATAATAAAAATATTTTAATAAATTTAGCAAATGTCTCAACAAAGTAACCTTTTAAGGCGTGTTGCGGCAGCTAGTGCTTTTACTCTAAGGTCCCGTTTGTCCTTAATTTTTTCTTTTTCAAAAATGTATTTGTACATGAAATTTTGCAAGTTCCTGAAAAATTTTCAAAAATTTTCCACTCACAAAACTACAACATTTTTTTCAACTGAAATACATGTCTAAACATAATTTTAAATATTATTTTTCAACATAACTCAAAATATTATTTTTTTTCAAAAATTATAATTGTTATGTCCAAACACCTACTAAATCTAAAAATTTGCTTCTGTTCCTTATCCAAGAAGGTCGATTTCACTTTTCTAAACTGCAAATTTACAATCCAAAAAAGTAAGGTGCGATTACATGTTTCAAATTATGCTTAACCTATAATTCAGTTACAATAATTATAATTTAATGGGTCGTTTGGGTCAAAACCAGGTTATTTCTTGGATTATAATAATAACTAGAATAGATAATCTCACCTTCTATATGACACAAAAAAATAATTTCATGATTTTGATATACAGTTTTATCATGACTTTCTTTAATACCTAAAATCGAACACCGGATAAATTTAATTCAAAATTTACACGGAAATAACTCACCTAATCTCTGTAACCAAACGATCACTAAAATTATTGGCAGGTGTGCTAAACCAAGCCATACATAACTTGATTCACCAATCGAAGCCAAATCCATCGTGAAGATACTATTAGCGTCACTAATAAGGGAAGAGCTATAGTAGGATAAAAGAAATTCTTCCATTATTATTTGTTAGAGATTTCCGTTCGAGTTTTATGAATGAAGAAATTTATGATAAAAATATTTTTTGTTGAATAAACACATCTGAATTGGTTAGAATAGTAAATTTCAACTATACAAAATATTAAGAGTCCGTTTGGCCATGAAATTTTTTTCGAAAAGTTTTCACTTTTTCTTGAGATCATTGTTTGGACATATAATTTCTCAATTTTCACTTGAAGATGAATTTTGGAATTTTTCAAAATTTTGAAAAATTCCAAAATGCTATTTTTTAAAATTTTCACTCAGATCACTCATAAAAGTTCAAAAATAATCCAAAATTATATTAATGTCTAAACACAACTCTAATTTTTAAATACCATTTCTACGTAAAAAAATTTCATTTTTCAGAATTTTACAATTCTTATGTCAACACCCACTAAGAGATTGTTTGGACATAAGATTTATTTTTTATTTTTTTTTCGAAATCAATGTTTGGCTATAAAATTTGTAATTTTCACTTGAAAGTGAATTTTGAACTTTTTCAAAAATTTAAAAAATTTCAAGAAATTATTTTTTCAAAATTTTCACTCTTATTACTCACAAAGTTTAAAAAAAATATAAAATTATATTCATGTTCAAACACAACTCAAGTTTTCAAATACCATTTTTACTTGATTTTTTTTTTAAAACTTCTTTCCACAATTTTACAATTCTTATGTCCAAACGCCCACTAAGTTAAAAAGAAAGAGAGATGCTAATGGCATGGCATGACAATCATGCCAATCTCATCATAAAATTACGGCTGACAGCATAAGGAGACCTTCCAAAGTTTTCACATAAATATTTGAACTACGCCTTATTCCTATTCAATATTTAATCCAAGCTCAAAGTGTATCGACTATATCTAATTTAGCAATATAGAACTGTGCGTGTAAGACACATTCTTTAAAAGCGTGAGAGGTCATATTTTTTTTAAACTTTTTTTTCTTACGTTCTCCTTCCTCCTAGATCTCCACCACCGTATACCACCACCCTCCACCATACTTTTGTCTTGCCAGGACATACCACCCCTTCTCCTTGCCCTTTTGTTCTCCGTTACTTCCACCACTTCTACCATCATATTTATTTTTTTCGTTTCCTTTTTTTTCTGTTCATACCATCACTACAGATGCCACCAAACTACACTTTAATTTAGAGAAATATTTAAGGTCGGAAGTTTTTTAGACATAATACTAATGACGCATTGAGTGAATTTAATGTAGTACACATTAAAAATAAATTCCAAATATACCATGAAATATTTAACTATCAATATTAAAGGGATGCCATTTCAACAATAATCCTAAATCACCATTCTTTTGGAGAAATCCAAACACCATTTGAATATAAGCTCCTTCTTCTACCTCCAATAATCACTATCTCTGCTGCTTCACCGTCAAAAGTTAGCTTTCCACCACGTACCGACTCCGTTGCCGACTGCTGCCATGTAACCCTTAGAAATTTTCTTTTCTTCATTGACATGTCAATTTTTCATTGGTCAATGTTGCTCTTCTTTTTTATTTTAATTTTTTTTGAACATTAACCGTTTTCTTTTCTTCATTGACATGTCAATTTTTCATTGGTTTGATCTGCCATGTTATTGGCAAGTGACAAATTTGTGTTCAATTGATATATTTTTCATAGAGATTAAGTGTTTAATAGGAATAAGGCTTAGTTTGAGTGTTTAAGTGAAAATTTTGGACAATATTAAGGGGCCATGTATGTATTCAACCTAAAATTACAGATCTCAGTTACAAGTTACAAACACGATCACATGTCCCACCCATCTACCCTCGAAACTCCTGACCAAACGAGTTTATTCCTGCGCATATTCTTGCCAACTTCCATCGGCCCCTCACCCCCAAAAAGTACCACTCCTTAAAACACCAAGTATTTGCCATGTCCATCTCCCTTCTCCCCAAAAATAATGTTTAAAAAATATTAAATTAAATAGCAGTGGCTTACCCGATCGTTTAAATTAAAATAGCTGACGTATAATATACGCATAATTATACAGTAAACTCAACCGGCTATTTATGTAAAAATCTCAAAATATATATTAGTAAGTTCTTATTCGAAACCCCAAATAATTTTCCCGCGACCACAACTACGACTTTTTCACCAAACTTGTTATTCATCTCTTTCACACCAATTATTTTCTCTAACTACAATTTTTCAAATGTTATGTAATTCTTAGATATATATATTTAAAAAAATTAAAAACAAATAACCAATTCACATTGTAAATTAATTACACTTACCTTTGTATCCAACTCAATTTTCTTTGAAGATAAGTAGCGTCTCTCTCGTCAATTTCACGGAAAATTTACTCGAATCGGTTGTTTACCTCAATTCTTATAAATTCACGTTATATTAATTAATCATAATTAAGCAATTTACTTTCACATCAAATTATTGATTCTTAAATTTAATAATTAGATATAAACACAAAGCATTTACGTAAAGTCCTTTTTGCCCTTTGACGTTTGCTCTCATTACGTGCCACCTCACCACCGCACACAGTCGCTCACTCTTTACGCATTCTCACCACCATATAAATACACCTCTCTCTTCCCTCTCACTCTTCACACACACACTTTATCTCTGTATATTTTCTTCTAATTTACACTCTTCGAGAACTTTCACTCTCTCTCTAGATCACATAATCTTAGCTATGGCTACTGCTACTATCTCTCCCGTTGATACCGATAAGCTCTCTAACCTCAAATCTGCTGTTTCCAGCCTTAACCAAATCAGGTACTTAATTCTCCATTTTTCTTCTCAATTTTTCCATTTACATTGTTTTTTTTTATAGTTTTGTTGCTTCATTTTGTTCTGGATCCAGATGCTGATGAATTTTTGATTTTTTTTTTGGCAGTGAAAATGAGAAATCTGGATTTATTAACCTTGTCGGTCGCTATCTAAGGTACAATAGAAGTTATTATTACTCTGATTTACTAATTAATAATAGTGATGATTAATTTATCGGATTTTTTATGTGATTAAATGCTGAATATTTACGTGATTTCTAATTGTTGTGAATAAGTTGATGATTGTAGTGTATTTTTTTGTACTCATTGGAAAATTTGCATAAATTGTTTTTATGTAATTAAGTACTAATTTAGAATAGTGATGAGAACTGTAATTTTTCACATTAATGTTTTACAATCTGAATTTTTACGCCATTTTTGATTGTTGTGGATCAGTTGATGCTTTGAAGTATATATATTTTCTTCTAAATTTTGGAAAATTTGCATAATTTCTGAGCTTTGCACAGATCAAGTTAGTTTGCAGATTGCAATGCGCGGATCACTTCACATTTCTGATTTTCTTATTAGTTTTCTATTTTGCTTATTGATTGTTGATCTGTTGTGGCATTTCTAAATCGTTATTAGAATTGTAAGTTATCAGATTTTTTATGTGCTTTAATGCCTGATTATTTACGTAATTTGTGATTGTTCTGGATCAGTTGATGCTTTGTAGTATACTACTATTTTCTTTTCTACTCCTTGGAAAATTTGCATAAATTTTCAAGCTTTCACAGATCAAGTTAGTTTGTAGCTTTCAAAACGCGAATCACTGCACATTTATGATATTTCTTATGTTTTTATTTTTGCTTATTGACTGTTGATCTGTTGTGGAATTCCAAAATCGTAGTGGAGAAGCGCAGCACGTTGAATGGAGTAAGATCCAGACGCCAACTGATGAGATAGTGGTGCCTTATGACAATTTAGCACCACTTTCTGAAGGTATTTGTATTTTTCTAAAATTTATCTTTTTGTCATCTATCATATCATTATCAACAAGTGTGAGCTTGGTGCATGGATTGTTTCGGATTAGATCCATTTGAATGTTTTTGGCGAGGTGCTTGACTATCTGAATCAATGCAGATACTGTGGAGACTAAGAAGCTTTTGGACAAACTTGTTGTCCTGAAGCTCAATGGAGGCTTGGGCACAACAATGGGATGCACTGGTCCTAAGTATGTATTTGCTGCTTATTTTTTTTCCTTGCCAATTTTAGGTCTCAGGTTCTAATCCCAGCGGAGGTCATTTCTTTCACTCTACCTAAGCCTTGGTGGGCAGAGTTACCCGGTACCTGCACTGACGGGAGGTAGCAGTTATCCGGTTGAATAGTCGAGCTGTGTGTTAGCTGGCCCTAACACCACCGTCATAAGATAGTGGAAAAGAAATGTATATTGCAAATGTGACTTCATTTAGCTTGCTTTATTGGTGTTAACCCACCTTTACAGCAACAATTTTGGAAGTGAATACTGTTGGTGGATACGAAGTGCTGTACTCAACCTTCTATGTCTTTTTTCATCTGATGCTGCTTTATAGACTCATCTGTCTGGATCCCAGAAATTTCTGAATCGTGTGCACTGGTTGATGTTACCACATGATACTCTGTTTTAGTGCATTCATCAGGGGAGACTATAAAGCGATATACTTTAAGTGGCTATCTATTTTTACTTTTATACTCTGTTTCTTAATGCATGATGTCATCAGATGAGAGATTAATTTAAGTTGTGTTTTTTGGCTGATCGAGGGCATCTTCAACCATAAACTTACATGATCTAATTACCGCTAGAATTTGGGCGGAGTTGGAATGCTATAAAATAGACACACCTACTATACAAATTTGCTGCTTGTGATGCGTTTTAAGTGTTTCTTTAACTATATATAGGGGGGAGGGGAAGGGAAAATCGGGGATGGGATTACAAGGTGGGGAATCGAACCCTCACCAACAAGTGAAAATTCTGGTAGCCAACCAACTGCACTACTAAGATTCCCTCCTTTTAAGTGTTAAGAACTCAGGTCGCAGTAAAAGTAAGATGGCTTGTGACTGCGTGTAATTAGATCTTGTTCAATCATTCAGATCCCCTGTTGGAGGCTCTGATCTATCCTCCTTTGTCATGCTGTGAATAATGTGACCCCATGCAAATGTGTTTCACCTTTTAGTCTTCTACCATGTATATCTTTTCAAGTTTTTGATACCGCTGGAAAAAAATAAAATTTAGAAGACCTGGCTTTCATTCCATTTTCAGAAATATTAGCTTTCAGAAACTTGCAATTGCATACAGATTTGATGTTCTCCTTGTAAAAGAAGCATTGTAGTTTCAATTTTGTCGATCTCATAGATGCAGGAAATCTGAAGGTTGTGTTTCTTTGATGCAGATCAGTTATTGAAGTTCGTAATGGTTTGACATTCCTCGACTTGATTGTCAAGCAAATTGAGGTACCTGTGTCTTAATGGATCATTTTATCCGTCATGATGTTCCACTTTTGCCTGTTCACTGACTAACTCTTGCTCTGTAGGCCCTCAATGCCAAGTATGGATGCACTGTTCCCCTTCTTTTGATGAATTCATTCAACACCCATGATGATACACTGAAGGTGAAGTAATTTAACTTTGACGTCTATTCTTCCACGGTTAACTTTTTTCCTGTTTGGCTGAGCGCAAGTGATGACTTCTTGCCGTTTCATTCCCTATGTAGATTGTAGAAAAATATGCAAACTCAAACATTGAGATTCATACGTTCAATCAGGTTAGTGTGAATCAACGTTAAGTATCAACCAGCTTGTATCTGCACTTGAAAAGTTTTGGATTTGAAAAGATAAATTAATGTTTTCTGTTAAATATGTACAGAGCCAGTACCCTCGCTTGGTTACCGAAGATTTCTCCCCACTTCCATGCAAAGGCAATTCTGGAAAAGATGGATGGTAATTGACAGTTTAACATGTGGTTTCCCTGATGATGGCCTTTTAAAATTGAATCTTAATCACACTCTGGAACATGTAAATTTTCCCTGTCGAGTTATAATAATAAAGCTTCATCCTCTCTCTTCCTTTGATCTGAGTTAAGTTAGATATAAATCACTTCATTTAAAAATAGTTAGATCAAAATCAAAATCATTGAAATTATGATTTTCCTCTTTCTCTTGCTAGCAATTGGGGTTTCATTGTTCTGTTGATCTGAATAACCTGCAACTTGTAGTGCAAATTTATCTTCATTTAGCTTTGTATGTAATTTCTTGTTTCATTGGATATATATTCTACTATTTTTTCTGCTTCAAGAATGATAACCAAAATGCAGGTAATTTATGTTATGAGATAAAATTGTTTGGTAAAGCTGGCTGTTTCATTGGTTTAGCTTGCTGAATTGCTTACTCCAACCAATATTTCCAGTCGAGTAGACTTCAAGAATTATGATTCCCCATCTTTTCTAGTCTCTTTCTTTTGTAGATATGGCTACATTCACTTGTCTCAAGTACATTGTTCTCATATATAGGTACCCTCCAGGTCATGGTGATGTTTTCCCTGCTTTGGCGAATAGTGGAAAGCTTGATGCACTACTAGCAAAGGTTTTGGTGCTCATAATTCTTGCCTTCTTCTGATTATGGCAGGCATTCTGACGTTTTTTTTTTACATTTACTGTTTGCTTGAAATGTTGCCTATTAATTATTATATCTTTCAATCTTCCACAGGGCAAGGAATATGTCTTTGTTGCGAACTCAGATAACTTGGGTGCCATTGTTGATTTGAGTATCCTTGCTATGATTTTTCATTGTTAATTACACTACAGTTCTTTTGTATGCATTTAAGGACATCTCAATCATGAAAGATTTTCTCAGTAAAGCTGTTCTCAATTGTCATGTAAAGTGCATTATCTTTTCCTTAATTTTGCATTGCAGAAATCCTAAATCATTTGATCCAAAACAAGAACGAGTATTGCATGGAGGTATTGACTTGATATTGTTCTCTTAGAACTGCATCTTCCTAGGTGAAAATAGTATATAGTTTCTGCGAGGTTACAGCTTGATGAGTTTTGCAGGTTACACCCAAAACTTTAGCTGATGTCAAAGGTGGCACCCTAATCTCATATGAAGGAAAAGTACAGGTAATGCAATTTATATTTTTTGTTTTAGATTCTTATCTTTGAAGCTCAGAAGCAATTCCGGTCCATGTATCATCTGGAGCACATAGATGTTTCGATAACAACCTTCAAACAAGTATAACTAAACTACCTAGATCTTGTGTACTTAACTTGAACAATTAAAGTATGTCTATAGGAGGAGTTCTGGGGTCACTTTTTATGTTCTGACCCTTCATATTACTCCCTCCCAAGATTGCACATGTGACCATGAGAATGCAGTACCTGCGAAGTTAAATATAGTTTGATGATGTGCTTGTATGAGATCTTACTCGAGACAAAGTGCACACCAACTCTGAGATTGGATCTTAGGTGTTAAGCACTAATTATATGCAGAGGCGGCTGCAGCATTGCGGCATTGGGTTCATTTGAGCCCAGTATTGTTGATGCGGAACATAAAATTTTTGGTAAAATACACTAAAGTTGCAACAAATAGTAGATCTGAACCCATTTTTTTACAAGTACAATGGTTCAATGTTAAGAATCTTATAGGTTGAACTTTAGAAGGTGAATTTGGTCTTTGGTCTTGGTGATTTCAGCTGTACCTGTAAGTACACATCTAATAAAACTAGCTTAAATTGCTGCCTCCTATCATAATTAATCAGTTAATTCAGTCAATCTTCTCTGTAGCTATTCCTAGCTGAGATACTTTAAAAACAAATTAGTTTGAATTGCACATAGAAAGTCCTTCAGATCTGCTGGCACTCACTGTAATTTTCTCGCTTCCCTGAGAGACTCAGGATAGTTATGGTGCTCTGCTTGCATGCCTTTTACATCATATCTATCAAGTTGCTTATTAAACATCTGTTTTGTGTGGTGCTGCAGCTTTTGGAAATTGCACAAGTGCCTGATGAACATGTGAGTTGTATCTTCTGTTTCTTCCTCGTTTTCCCTTTGATGGTTTATATGTAAATGTTATTAGAAGGTGGAAACTGGAAAGTTACATAGGTTTCTAAATGTACTACCTTTATCCACAATTCTCTAATTGGACTGAAATTTATCATTGAAATGTATATGTCCATCTACATGTCCTTTATGTAGTTAGTATCAAGTTGCAAATGATCATTTATTCTTGCTAGATCAATATTTGGTGGTATTATTTAACAAGATGAGTTTGAGGTTGCATTGCTTTTTCTTCCCAATCTGAGTTTTATCCTTTTAACATGAAGGATGTATGTGATTATTCTTTCCATTTCATCCAAGAGGTAGCTAGTTTTGATGTTCAGTTTTCACTTTCTTGATGCAGGTCAACGAATTCAAGTCAATTGAGAAGTTTAAAATTTTCAACACCAACAACTTGTAAGTCGGAATAGTCTTATGAACTACTTTAAGCTTTATATTGGACACTTCCTTGTCAATGAAGCATGTGCTGACTGAGTCCTTGCTGTTGTGCAGGTGGGTGAATCTGAATGCTATTAAAAGACTTGTAGAAGCAGACGCACTCAAGATGGAGATTATTCCCAACCCGAAGGTATCAGTTTCTGTTTGTTTAGCATGTGTCCAAGGTTGCAACGCTTTGTATAAGTGCCTGAGGTAGCCAATATTTGTTGTCAGGAAGTGGACGGGGTCAAGGTTCTTCAACTTGAAACTGCTGCTGGTGCTGCAATTAAGGTATGCAACCTTAAACTCTGTACCTTTAAATACCCAAATTCATACCTTAAAGTCTTGATATTTTTTGTATTCTTGGTTTCTCTTTCTTGGTGAAATTTTCCCCTATCAAGATTACTCATTACCATTTTATTTAACCAGTTCTTTGACCGGGCTATTGGTGTTAATGTTCCTCGATCTCGTTTCCTTCCGGTGAAAGCAACTTCAGATCTGCTGCTCGTCCAGGTTAGTTGCAACCTGGGGTTGTGTTGCTTTCTGATAATATTCATCCCAGTTAGCTTAAGTGATATTTAGTGTGCTCATTCACCTTTTTATCTTTGCAGTCTGATCTTTACACCTTGACTGATGAAGGCTATGTCATCCGGAACCCGGCCAGGTCTAATCCATCAAACCCAGCTATCGAGTTGGGACCTGAATTCAAGAAGGTTAACATCAACTCCTCAAGTAGATTAGTGCTGTAGAATGTGATATTTGGCTAAATGCAGTTACTATCTTGTCTTCTTAGGTGGCCAACTTCTTAGGTCGTTTCAAGTCTATTCCCAGCATCATTGATCTAGATAGCTTAAAGGTGACGGGTGACGTGTGGTTTGGATCTGGAGTTACTCTGAAGGTAATTAGCAAATCTTTGTTCTGTTTCACGTATGCTCTCATGTTGACGACATATCAACAATATTATCCTAATTTTGTTTGTGTTATTTCAGAATCTAATAGTGTCTTACATCTTCTGACTTTCCAGGGAAAAGTAACTGTTGCTGCCAAATCCGGGGTGAAGCTAGAAATTCCAGATGGTGCCTTGATTGCAAACAAGGTAATACAGTTGATCTAAACTCCTAATGGAGCTGCCAGATTTAGATTTAACTCAGTTTTTGACGCTGTTACATCAATTTCCAGGATATCAATGGACCTGAGGATATATAGAGGAGCTACTGGTGCTAAATAGATTTAGCGAGTCTGCAGCAAGTACATTTTGTTTGTACTGAATGTAATTTTGCCTCAAAATTTAAATAAATGAACAATTTTGATTGTTTGCTACAGAAATCTTTATTGTATACCTTATGGAACTCGATATAGTTTGTTTCTTCATATTTCTGTAGCTTGTCTACTCCCTTATTTTCAGGGAATTTGATGTACGTCAATCAGCCAAATTTCAACTGTTTGCTTAAGAAAATACATGCAAATCTCGTATATGTTTGAAGTAACTTCAACAGATGTTTTTGTTTTATGATTTTTTTTATTCTATTCAAATTGTGAGTGGCTTTTGTTGGATCTTTTTATTCTATTCAAATTGTAAGTAGCTCGGGACATTTTCGTCTCAAACCTGTCGACTGGGTAAAATAGTTGGGTTTCAATGCATAACATACATACAATTCGAGACCAATTGAAACCCAATTATATAAAGAAAATTCTATATCCTTACTTAAATTGGAGATAAATTGAAATCAACTACATAAAATTTGCAAATCTACCTAACCCTATTCGAGCATATACTAATAGATTCTATAAAACCATATTTAGCCGCAGGTAAGAGAAGAAACTGAAAGAGGATAACTGAAGGTATTGGCATATTGAAAAGTAATTGTTTGTCCAGATGTTAAAGGCTTTCCTTCATTGACAAGACAGTCATTATAACCAAGTCTTCTGAAAATTGCAGGATTTATGAGTCTTGCTGAACTGAACCAGCCACAGCTCAGGTGAATGTTGGAGATGCTGCTACAGCTTTCAAAGACGCACGTGTTCGAGACGATGACTGTGTATGTTGGAATACCATTCGGAAGTGGCCCTGAGGGACCTTGGTTTACTCTAATGTTGTCTTTTGAACACGATGTTGGCCCTATTCTGTACTGACCAGCATGAGTAGTACCACTTTCCTCAGCTGGTTCCAATGCATGGTTAACTTGCATCACTGCATTCAGTACCATCAAACATATTAATAAGAACACTTGCTTCAAGATTTTGATCAACATTGAACATTCATGATATTTAAGAGTAATTGGAGTCAATCCCCAAGGAGGAAAAATTCTCAAAAAATTAACCCAAAGAAAGACAAGGGTAACCCGGTGCACAAGGCATTCTGCGTTCATGCAGGGTAAGGGGAAGGGCTACATTCTCAAGGGTGTGATGCAGTGGCGAAACCAAGATATTCCCCAAGGGTGTTCAAGAAGTAAAAAAAATTCTGACAAAGGGTGTTCAATATATGTTATATACATATAAAATCTAATTTTTTACTTATATACAGTTTAATTTTTCGTTATATTTCGACGAAGGGTGGTCAACCAAAAGGTGCCTTCGCCCCTGGTGTGATGTAGACAGCCTACTCTAATGCAACCTTTAATGGTAACCTATAGGTCACAACTTTACTGTTACTCCAAGGTTTCTCTTCCAAAAGAAGATCCTACTAAAATTTCGCAACTCCACTTTTATTTTCTGGTAAAGACTATCAAAAGCATTTAAAAAAAAAGAAAAAGAAAAAGACAATGAAAGGGAGAAGGAAAGAAGAGAGCTCATATATATATATATATATACCAGAGAATGAAACAAGCAAGAAAACCAGAACGAGAAGGCTGCGTTCACCATTAATGCTCCTCATTGTCATTAAGTTATATTCTTCAAAAGTGAAACTTCAAACAAGAGAAAAAAACCTTAGGTTGAGGGTATGAAACTCTTAGAGGGATGGGATATTTAATTTATAGTGTCTATGTAGTCACTTAAAAGGAAATTGTATATACAAACATTAATTAGTAACCTTCGAAAAATGGAAAATATTTTTATAGTAAGTCAAAATTCTTACTTACAATTAAGGCAATTGCACGTGATGCTCTCTACAAACATTAATTGGTAACCTTAAAAAAGGAAAAAAATATTTCCTATAATAGATCAAAATATATTATAGTGTAAGAAAATTTGTACACTTTCAATGTATATAAGTTAAATCCTAAATATATAGAGGCTTTGAAGTTTAAGTTGTTTATTGATAACGAAGAGGTTTAATTATTAAATACTAGTAGTAGTTCATGCACAGGCGAGTCATATTCCTGTTAATTAATAATATCATGATGAATACGATTAATTAGCGAAGAAGTTCAATTAATCATCAACAACTAGTTCAACTGCTGTAAAATTGCATTGTATTCTTTAACCTTTTTTTCATTTAAAAAATTAATGGTTTTGGCTAATTATTTACAGCTTCAAAGCGTCACTATATTTTAATTTCCATTAATTCACTCAAAATGCATGCATTGGTAGAGAGTGAAATATAGGGTACGTAGAAAATAACTGCATTTTTTTAAAGCACATTTTTGTTTCTCTTATTTTTCTCGAAAGCCATTGTTGTATATTTTTTCCACTTCATACCAGATTCTTTACAAATATAGCTAAAAATGTTAATTTAGTTACATGATTCTTTCCACAGGAGATCAGTAAAAAATAACACGAAAGAACTATAAAATTAACACATGAAATTTTTGTCATTCTCTTATATTCAAATTTTAAGTGGAAATAGGAGATCATTTCCTGTTGAAAACCTGCGTACTAGGTCAAATGATTGGGGTTTAATTGCAGCATATATACGCCTATCTTTGTATAAATATTAGGGGCTGTACTAAAGAAATTGAATGGGAAATTCTGGGGGTCACAACAAGCTTTCTGCTACATCCATATCATTAGGAATTGATGATCTTTTAACAATACCTTCTGAGGGATGTCTAGTTCAAGATGCTGAACAACAAAATTTGATTTTAATTTAGAATCATTATGGAAATGCACACGCAGTAAAAAAATTACGTCAATCCATTAAAATATGGTATGCTATAAGTGAATATATGCAACAAGAAATGAATCATAAAATTTCTTGGGAGGATTTCAGAAGAGGGAGGAAGGAGTTTAAATCAATGAACAAGAGTATACATAGTGCTCGCTGCTGGAGTTTTGATAAGACTATTACTAACTATCTGCTGGAATGTTATTTAACAACAGGAATTTCTTCTTTTTCACTACTATCTTAATCAATCATTACTAGAAATTCGCTAAAAACCAATCAAAAAAATCGATCAAAGTTGGTCGATTATGGCCAATTACCGACCAAAATGCGACCATTAGGGTGTGGACGGTGTTTTGGTAGGAATGGCTTATCGACCAAAGTTGGTCGGAAATTACCGACCAACGTTGGTCGGTAGCTTAAAACGACCATCTGACAATTTTTATTACTTACCGACCAACTTTGGTCGGAAACATATTTTATTAATTTAATTTTACCAACCAAAGTTGGTCGGTTTAACTAAATTATGTTTTTTAATTAATTATTAAAATTAAAAAAAACCGACCAACTTTGGTCGGTAACTGATTTATATATATATATATATATATATATATATATATATTTAAATAATTAAAATTAAACATTACCGTCCAATTTTGGTCGGTAAACTCCACTGTGCTGGCAAAATACCGACCAAAGTTGGTCGGTAATGTTGAATTCTGGAATTCAATGTTCATTAACCGACCAACTTTGGTCGGTTTTTCTGGGTTTAATTTTGGCATAAAATACTTGTTTTGGCCGCTACACCACCTGCCAGCATACCGATACACCTAATAACAACATAATTATAACAATAACAACAACAAAAATACAACAACTAAAACATTTAATAAATACATTAAAACTAACAAATTAAAGTTCAATTGAATATAAAAATCCAAAACCAAGTTAAAACTTATTACAACTAGTTCAAAACTAGTTCGATTTGTCTAGTTCAAATTATATAAAAGTCAAGGGATGTTTTCTACAACATTATCATCACCGTCTGATGAACTTTCATTTACAAAATGGTATAGAGAACGGTCTTGTGGAGGACGAAGAGAACGATCACGAGGAGGACGGGAGGAACGATCACGGGAAGGACGGGAGGAACGATCACGTGGAGGTCGAGCCTCTGGCGATGACTCACGAGACTGGGGCAACAGAAAAGCTCCAGTAGATAGGAGAGTTCTGATCTGAGCTTGTATGCCAAGGAATTGAGCATCTCTAAGCATTTATCTTTCCCTGGCCGCTTCTAGCTCGGATGTGAGCTTTGTCATTGTCTCCCGCATAGCGGAGAGGCTCTCTCTATTAAGTTGCTCGCCTTGCGAGGAAGTCCCTATTCCTTGCATTCCAGACTTATAGCGATGAAATTTTTTAGTAGGAAGCCCATATACCTTCCCCCATTTTAGACCGCCAATAGACTCCAACCATATTGTTTCAGCATCCTCGTCCGAAAGTTGGGTTGGCTTGCCCGATTCACCAGCTGGCTGACTACGGATGAATTTATCCACGTTAGTTTGGTAGCGACCCTATATTTTTTTAAATTAAATCAGTATTTCAAAATTTTTATAAAAGTAAATTATAATACTTAAAGAAAATTGAAAGCTTACATATGCAGTCGAGGCACGGTCCTCGACTCACCTATCTTGATCCCCCTCTTTCTTCTTCTTCTTCACAATATGCGTCTCCTTGAATAGCTCAACATGGCTCATTGGACGCCCATACTTATTTCCTGAAAATAAATTAATTTAGTTAATAAACAAAATAGATATACTTAGAAAAGTAAAATAATTTAAGCAATTACGTACCAATCTTCTTTTTATTGTCCCTAGGTTGATCTCACCTCCAGTGTGCAAGGAGCCTCCCTTCTCGGATGCGCGAGCCGTCTTTCCTTTTTCGCTCCTCTCTAAGAACTCCGCGGTAAGCCATTGCCTTTGCAAATCGTTGCACAAATTCTCAAGTAACCAGCCATGCCTCTTGTTCTTCTTTCTAGCATCTGAGAAAGCATCATCCATTCTCTTGCGAGCTTTATGATGAAAATTTACAGCCACTTTCGCGTTATAGAGGTCTTCCTATACACACTGGCTCTGGATTTCAAAATTTAACTATTAGATGGAAACATCATAAATATAAATTATTAAAATGTTTAAAAGAACATTTATACCTTAAATTGATTGAAAATTTGCTCCTTCAGCGAGAATGGGCAATCAGTCCAAGTCGCATAAGGGCCATCATAAAGCTTTCTGATGACATTGGTGATTATCTTCGTAGTCTTATTACCCGGTTTGAACCTGCAATTTAACAATAAAAATACATTAGTATCTTAGTATAAATGTTATAAATCAATAGACGCAAAAATAACAAATAACACTTACCCATCACCCTCAGGGGCTATGATGATCCTGCCATATCGATCATAATGCACTACCTCATCATCATCATCCGAGCATGTGTATCAGAGGCATGTGTAGATGGTGTAGGCGGGTCGGAGCTACTGCCTCGCAGGCGAAGGCCTGCTATAGATGGAGTCGATGATGAAGATGGCTGCGATTCCTGTGACTGCGACATAGCTGGATGTGATACTGATGGCTGTGACCCGAGTGGCTGTGACTCGAGTGGCTGTGACATGGATGGATGCGATCCATGTGGCTGTGATATGTAGGGATGTGATCCACATGGATGTGATGTAGATGGCTGCGATGCAGATGGTTGTGAGGCAGCTGGACTGTATGTCGGACGTATAGTCCTACAGACCTATGATGAAAGACCTGGTGTCTGAATGAAGGTGTACGGCTCGTGATATTGTGGCAGCTCAATATAGCCATGTGGTGGAGGATAAGACATAGGCATCTCTGAAAAGGGTGGACAAGAGGGACAATTATTTTCTACCCTCCTCTTTCCCTTCCTACCCTTTTCTCGACCTCGAAAACTAGTAGGGTCATTGTTACCTTGACCCTTGCCTTCCATCTGCATAATATAATACACATTTAGATTGAAACATATAAGAAACTATCTATAAAATGAGAGTGCTTTAAAAAATCAACTTTTTAATCCTCATCGACGTATTGTTCCTCGTCCGAGAATTCTTCGTCCTCACTTGTTTGAGCTTCATCAGTTGATTCTTCGCCGTCATTTTCTATAACTGTTACTTTATTTATATCAACTTCTTCCAATATGCTTTCAGGATGTTCCAAATTATTTTCTCACTGATCGTCCACTATTTGGTGAACACTAGAGATATCGTTTTGATATGCAACATCTAACACATTCTCGACTTCCACCCTACCTACAAGCTTAGTTTTTATTACAACCCACCAATCAGACTTATTCCGTCGTAATGGATAAGGAGCATAATACATCTGCCTAACGTTATGTGCAATTATGAAAGGATCATAGCGATCATACTCCCTCGTATGATTAACCTCAATTATGTTGTATCGGTGGTGTACTCTTGTACCTCTTGTTGGATTTGTGTCAAACCACTTGCATCTAAAGAATATCAATTTCTTATATGGCCAACCTGTATATTCTAGTTATAATATTTCTTTGACCACACCATAATAATCAATATCTCCAACTTGGTTTCCATAACCACCTTGAACCCACACCCGTTGTTGTTGCTATTTTTATTTTTAGAGCAATCCTCTGTATGAAACTTATAACCATTCACTACGTACTTAGACATTGTTGTGACCTGAATCCCAGGTCCCCAAATATCTTTCAAAAATTAATTTACACCACTATTTGGATTATTTACCTACATAGTGTTAAAAAAAATCATAAGTTAGCACTACTTATGAATCAATTTTTATACATTTACTACGTATATATATATATATATATATATATACGTAGTAAATGTATAAAAATTGATTCATAAGTAGTGCTAACTTATGATTTTTTTTAACACTATGTAGGTAAATAATCCAAATAGTNAACTGTTTGAACCACGTATCAAATCTCGTATACACAACATCATGGCCAAATTGATCCACGAAGTGACTGTGACACATCAAATATTTTTAGTAGTTGCATCAATATGTAATCATAGTAAATTTTACATTTTGATAACTAATAAATCAATACTTACTTGAGAAATGGTACCACTTCGGGACAATTTAGCAACACATGAAGTATAGCTGACTTGTACTCCATCTCACTCACACTTCTCTTTCTAACATCCTTAGAACATCGGCCTGGTTGAATGAATATGGACATTGGTGGATATAATAGATCACTCACACATTCGACCGTGTGCCTATTGGGTCTATTCCTAGAACATGGCACGTTACTCTCAAAATAATAAGAACAAAAATGTGCAATTTCCTTTGCAAGATAGGCTTCACATATAGATCCTTCAATCCTATTCTCTGCTTAACAAATTTTTTGCATTTGCCAATTGTCCTACATAATGTCATGTTAGCCAAGAACATTCAAATAATATAGAATACTACATCAAACTTATAATATTACCTCTCAAAAGGATACATCCATCTGCATTGAACATGCCCTCCAAGTCGTGCCTCGTGTACAAGGTGGATTGGAAGGTGTTCCATCACATCAAAGAAAGCATATGGAAATATTTTTTCCATCTTAGTAGAAGTTACACGAATGTTCTGATCCATCCGAAGTAGGTTTTCTTCCCGTAATGTGGTAGAACACAAGTCTTTGAAAAACAAACTAATCTTTGTGATGGATTTTCAGATTCTTTCAAGCAAACCACAAAATGCAATAGGCACTGAGGTCTCCATGAAAACATGGCAGTCATGACTTTTCAAATGGCTCAACTTCCCTACCTCCATATCTACTTTTTTTCAAGATTCGACGCATAACCCTCAGGTATCTTCAATTTCGTAACCCAATCACAAATTTGTCGTCTTTCCTACAAAGTGAATGTGTAACTTGCTTTGGTCTTGAACACCTTACCATTGTTTTCTATCTGCAAGTATAATTCAGGCCGCCTGCAATATTCTTGTTAGTCCACTCTAGCCTTCGGGTTATCTTTTATCTTACCTTTAACATCCATCACTGTGTTGAACAAATTGTCAAAATAATTCTTCTCAATATGCATGAAATCAAGGTTGTGTCGGAGAAGATTATTCTTCCAATAAGGCAACTCCCAAAATATACTCTGTTTCGTCCAATTATGATTAACACCATATCCGGAGAATTTATAAGGTGGAGCCTCAGTAACTTTACTGAAGTTCTGGACCCTTTCCCAAATTTTCTCACCTGAAAGTATCAGAGGTGGAGAATCATATTCCACTTTATTCTTTTTGAATGCATTTTTCATCCTTCTAAACTCATGACCATAAGGCAAGAATTGACGGTGACAATAAAACCATGATTGCTTTCGGCCATATTTCAAAGTGAACACTTTACTATTTTCCATGCAGTAAGGACACGCTAGCTTCCCAGCAGTCATCCACCCAGACAACATTCCATACGCAGGAAAATTGTTAATAGTCCACATTAAATTAGTACGCAAATTGAAATTCTGCTTGGTTGATATGTCATATGTTTCAACACCATCATACAACAATTGTTTTAGCTCATCAATCAAAGGTTGAAAATATACATCAATCAAACTTTTCGGATTACGTGGACCGAGGATAATACAATTTAAGAATATATATGGACTAGTCATACACAACTCGGGTGGTAGATTATAAGGTGTAAGAAAGACAGGCCAACATGAATATGGTGTCGCAAATATAGAAAAAGGCGTGAAGCCATCGGCACACAGACCTAACTGAATGTTCCTTGGTTCACTAGAAAAATCAAGATATGTCCTATCAATGTGCTTCCAAGCCTCTCCATCCGAAGGATGACACATAACACCAGGTGGTCTTCTATTTTCAAAGTGACATCTCATATGAGGCGCATAACTCATCGATGCATATAACCTCTTTAATCTAGGTATAAGAGGTAAATAATGCATTGCCTTGACAACGATCATATTCCCCCTGGAAAGTCTCTTGAAATGAGGCTTTTCACAAAATTTACAACTGTCTAAAGTTTCATCATCTTTATATTATAACATGCAACCATCTTCACAACAATCAATTCTCATTGACGAAAGTCCTAACTTAGAAACCAATCTTTTTTCCTTATAGAAATCACCAGGTAAGTTGATATTAGGGTCAACTAGTTCACTCATAAGGTCAATGAAAGAGTCCATGTCTGCTTGAAAAATATTCCAATCATATAGGATACTTAGTAATCTAACTGTAACAGACATCTCAGAGTGCGGACTTCCTTCACTTAGTGGACGACTAGCTTCCTCTAATTGTTTATAAAAACATTTTGCGTCATCATTAGGAGTTTGTTCAACATTTTCATTGGGATCACCCCCGAAGTGCATCCCAAAAGCATCCGCAACCATATCCTGAATTCTAGAATCAAGATTTTTATTCTCCACCGACCTACTACTTTCACCAACAACCATGTTATGAAATACCCCACGGCTACCATCGATATCTCCATGATTAGTCCACACAAAGTAATTCTCTATAAACCCCTTCCTATAAAGATGAAGCTTAACTTCCTCTGATTTTGTAAACTTCATACAATCTCACCTGACACAAGGGCACCTAATTACTACTTCACTTTGGTATGGTGGAAGTGACATTGCATGTCTAATAAAGTCATCAACCCCTTCTACAAAATCCTCCCGCAATCCTCGCTTATTAGGATAATTCCTATTGTACATTCAAGTACGCTGTTCAGCCTATACAAATAAAACAAGAACAAATTAATTTATTCTACAATTATAAATTAATTAAATCTTTTTTAGTTAATTCAAGATAATTATTTTTTCCTAATTACACCAATTTATATCCTACGAATTTAAACATAAACTAAAATTTCAATTTATATCCTAAAAGTTCAATTCATATCCAAAAGGTCCAATTCATATCCTAAAAGTTTAATTCATATCCTAAAATAACTAAAAGTTCAATTTATATCCTAAAAGTTCAATTCATATCCAAAAGGTTCAATTTATATCCTAAAAGTTCAATTCATATCCAAAAGGTCCAATTCATATCCTAAAAGTTCAATTCATATCCTAAAATTTCAATCTATAAACTAAAAGTTCAATTTATATCCTAAAAGTTCAATTCATATCCAAAAAGTCCAATTCATATCCTAAAAGTTCAATTCATATCCTAAAATTTCAATTCGTATCCTAAAAGTTCCAATTCATATCCTAAAAGTTCCATTTATATCACAAAAGTTCAATTAATATCCAAAAGGTCCAATTCATATCCGAAAAGTTCAATTCATAACCTAAAAGTTCAATTCATATCCAAAAGGCCCAATTCATATCCTAAAAGTTCAATTCGATTCACAAGAACAAATCCTAAACCCTAGATTCTAACTAAACTATTCAAGACAATGCAAAGTTAATAATTCAATTCTAACTAAACTATTCAAGACAATACAAACTCAAAATTGAAACACTCATCAATTAAAACTAATTCATAACTAATTGAATAATTAACAAAACTAATTAACAAAATTAATTAAAACAAGACCTAAACCCTAGTCCTCAATAAAATACAATGTTCAAATAATTAAAACACTAATTGAAACAATAAAATACAATATTCAAATAATTGAAATAAAACCTAGAAATAACAAAGAAATGGGTTGTAATTCAAACCTAGAATTTTTAGGAGGTGGAGAAGGAGAGGAGCGGCAGTGGCAGTGGTAGCGTGACGGCGACGGCAGGCGACGACGCAAGCTGGGCGGTGGCGATGCGGGGTGGGGAATGAGATTTGTGTGAGGGAAATAGAGAAGGAGAGGGGAAGGTATTGAGGGAGTAGTTAGGGAAAATTTGGGGAAGAAAGTAAGAGAAATGGGGAGGAACCCGTTATTTCATTTCTGTTTTCAGAATTACCAACCAACGTTGGTCAGTACATTAAGTGTTGACCGTTTGACCAAAACCGACCAACTTTGGTCGTTTTTAAAAAAAAAAAAAACTAAATTTTTTTTTTGTGTTTTTTTTTCTTAAAATATTATAAACTATAAAAAAAATATTATAAACCATAAGCATTTATTTTGTTTAACTATAAAATTATTATAAATAATTATAAACTATAAGCATAATCTTTATAAATAATTATATTAACTATTTACTTTTAATAAATTATAATAGCATCTATCGAAGTAAATTTTCTAAGTTATAATTAAGTATATGAGTAATTTCTCTCTCACACACATACACTATATTGTAATAGATGCTAATAACTTCTTTTTTCATTCATTCATCACTAATAATGTATCGCATAGATTAATCGATATATAGGTCGAGATGTTTTGATAAATCATCAATTAATATTCATCGATGCATCTAAGTAAGTTATAAGTCGGTTATACCTATATATATAAACACACACACAAAAACCCACTTCACTGTAATACTCTAACTATGTATATAGCTTGTTATAGTATATGTTAGTATGTATATATATAGCTTGTTAAAGTTTGACCATGTGTTTGGCCTACTAATTTAACTCGTTTACTTAATACTAACAAATTCTTTCGTTTCTTTAATTTGTGATATATATATATATATATATATATATATATATATACATGTCAAAGATGTTTAGTATTAATACTTCTATTTTTCATTCATTCATCACTAATATTCATCGATGCGTCTAAGTAAGTTATAAGTCGATTAAACAATTTACAAATATATATATTTGATGATAAATTATATATACTCATTAGGATCTTCACAAGTCTATCCCTAAAAGAACCCGACCCTGTGGTCCTAGCGCATTGTGTTCTTATATATATACGGCTATACCTATATATATATACACATACACACACAAACACACTTCACTGTAATACTCTAAATATATATATATATATATATATATAGCTTGTTATATTATATGTTTTTGTGTGTGTGTGTACATAACACGCTTCGTTGTACTACTTTAACTACATATATAGCATGTTATATATAGTATATGTTAGTGTATTCATTATTTGTGTTACAAAAGGATTAACGAATTACATTTATATTATTTAGATAGTAAATATAAAGGTGATTCAAAAGTTTGACCAATGTTGACCTAATAACCGACCAACTTTGGTCGGTTATTTTCCAGAAAATAAAATATACCGACCAGTTGGTCGGTTATTTTCCAGAAAATAAAAGATACCGACCAAAGTTGGTCGGTAAATACTTCCGCTGCATTAACCAACCAATGTTGGTCGGTAATTTTAAATATTAATTCTTTATATTTTATAAAATATTTTAAATAATAAAAATTATTAAAATTAAAAAATTGGGTCCATATTTACTGACCAAAGTTGGTCGGTACTTCAAAATTTCTTTGACTAAGCAAGTCTGACCAGCTCGGTCAACTTGTTGACCAATTTACCGACCAACTTTGGTCGATTTTATTTTAAAATAAAATCGACCAAAGTTGGTCGGTACTTCAAAATTTCTTTGACTAAGCAAGTCTGACCAGCTCGGTCAACTTGTTGACCAATTTACCGACCAACTTTGGTCGATTTTATTTTAAAATAAATGTAAAATATATTTTTTCCAGTTTCCGTTCAACCTGGACGGTTTTTGGTCGCTTTTTTTGACCGATCAATGTTGGTCGGAAAATTTTGATCGGTTTTTAGCGGATTTCTAGTAGTGAATATGGATTTGAATTAGTTTTATATATATATATATATATATATATATATATATATACTGTAAATGTAGGCCAATGCACTAAGCTCCTGCTATGCGCGTGATTTGGGAAAGTCGGATCACAAGGGTCTATTGTACGCAAACTTACCCTTCATTTCTGCAAGAGGCTGTTTCCACGGATTGAACCTGTAACCTCCTTGTCACATGGTAGCAACTTCACCAGCTACGCCAAAACTCCCCTTCTAGTTATATATATATATATATATATATATATATACTATGATAATGTAAAATTCATCAATGAGATTCACATAGAATAGCTAAAGCAAACCATAGCCAGTGCATTAATCATTTAATCAATCAACTAATTAAATACACTTCAAATTCTATACCAAACTGAAATCGACTATATATATATATACACATTACACAGCAAACACATCTAGCTACATGTAACTGAAGAAACAGAAAGAGGATATTTGAAGTATTTGCATATTGAAAAGTGATTGATTGTCCAGGTTTGAGAGGCTTTCCATCATTGACAAGACAATCATTATATTTAAGTCTCCTAAAAATTGTAGGATTTATTAATCTTGCTGAACTAAACCAACCACAACTCAAGTGAATGTTTGAGATGCTACAACTTCCTTCTGAAACACACACATTTTCGACAATGGCTGTGTACGTTGGAATGCCATTCGGTAGTGTCCCTGAGGCACCTTGGTTTACTAGGATGTTGTCTTCTGAACATGATGTTGCCCCTATTCTCTTCTCAGTACAATGATCCACAAAAAAAAAAAAAGAAAAAAAAAGATGAAGTCAAATAAATGATTCTTCTCCAGATCAAGAATTTAAACATATTGAACAAGGTTCTTAGCACTAAACGCGCAGTGCAAGTGTTGAACAAATAGTTAAGGCAGTTCGGAATAATATAGGGTCCACCAGTATATAGACAAAAGCCTTCTTAACCCTTCCTTTACTTTAGATAAAGAATAAAAGAAATTGATAATAAAATTATATAGATATGGAAAGAACCACAAAATCACAAGAAAATAAATTCATTAGTCTGACACCTTATGTAAAACTCATGTGAAAATGACTCTTCAAATAAATCAAATTAACGAGTTTTCCGAAAGAGAATCCAATATTTCTTAGTCGTGAATATCTACCTTTTCTTTAATTGAAAATTTAACTTAAATAGTCGCTAAGTCAATCGCTTAAACTAAAAATAGACCGTATATTTATAATATATAAGCATCATTCATATATAATATAAGTATAATCTTACATACCAGCTAGGAAAAATAAATCAGTAAATATTAGCGTATAATCGTGCATATAAAGATCTCAACTTTATTTGGAGCAAGCAAGTGCAGGTGTTGAACAAATAGTTAAGGCACTTTGGAACGACATAGGGTTCATCAGTATATAGGCAAAAGCCCGTGTAATCTTTTTTTTTAAATTATTTATTATTATTCAAGATTTAACTTAAATAGTCGTCTACTCGATCGCTTAAACTAAAAGAGTGTTGCTATTTAGCCAAACTCATTATGGCCTTAAAGCCCTTCATTTTATATTTGGCTTAATAGTCATTTTTTCCCTCCAAAATTAGTTAATAACTATTGATTATCTCAAACATTGATCCCATAAAATCATTATTCTCTCATGGGAAGATCTAAAGCCTTTGTATGTATACCTATACTATTACGTATTTTTTTAAAATAAAATTTACACGGATGGGAAGATCAAAAGTCTTCGTATGTATACATAAACTAGCCTTAGGGTATCCGTTTTGCGCGTGTATCCTATATTAATAAAATATATATATTTTAAAAATTAATAAACAATGTGTTTGACATTTAAAATAAAAGTTAACAAAAAAATGTATAACTTCTTGAAAATAATGACTACTAAATATATTATTTAGCTGGCCCAATGAATAAATAATTTTTTTCATAAAAGTTCTTAGATACCTTATTATAGTTTCTAAGGACTTCTATAAAAATATCTTCTAATAGAATATTGTTATTTCTATGATCTAATACAAAAAAAAAAAAAAATTTAAAAAATATGTAAATACTATTACCAACAAAGATTTGTCAAATAAAATAAACTAAAATTAATTTCTCTGCCATGTAGGGAATAAAGAGGTTGGTGTTATTGTATTGGTAAAAAAGAGTTTCACACGTAAGCCAGCTTTTGACAACTTAGCTAGTCACGTGGACACGGGAAAACACGATAGCCGGAAATAACTCTTTGAAGAGGTATGGTACAAAGAGACATGGTTCAGTAAACCCACGAACTTATCAGCCACGGAAAGTCCAATTTGATCATAACGGGAGAGAGGCACGGTCAGAATAAATCTAGACAAAGCTACGGGCAGATTCACGAACCCACAATTGATTACTCGAACGTTATGTAACTGAACCCCTATTTACCGTTATCCTTTGTAACGCCTCATTAATGTCATAATTAATCATTAATGAGTGACCATAGCAACAGTCGTACGTTATAAGAATCTCCTATATAAGGGAGGGGAATACATCTTGTAAAGGAATCTGATTCTCGAAATACAATCAACTTCGATCTTTTATTTCTGTAATATTGTCTATTATTCATTTTCCATTATATCGATTATCAGTAATCCGTATTCATCTTAAAAATAAGCTTTAGTCAAAGAGTCTAATTTTTTGGTTAAACAAATTGGTTCCGTTACCGGGAATCTGATAATCTTTGTTTACTTTTCAAGTGATATCCTTTGAATTATGTCAAACCCCAACGACAACAACCAACAAAGAAGTGGAACCCCAGTTCCATCACCTTCAGGAACCCCACGTGGTTCAAGGGTTTAATCCCCAGAAAGATCCAATAACAACCATGGTAATAATGATCAAATTGTGGAACAAGATCATGTAAAGCAAATGATTGCAGAGTATGTGAGCGAAGCTTTGCAGGAATTTGCGAGAGGATTACCAGCAGCGTTGCCTACACCGCCAACGCCACCCCCCAATAACACCATCACCATGGAAAATCCTCAATCTGGGTTGGCAAACTCAGGAAGAGGAGATACTCCTAATGAATCTCTCGAAACGAGACCAGGTATATCTAATAACTCAGAATTACAAAATTTACTGTTAACCATGCAGAAACAGATGAAGGAGCAGAACGATCGCATCGAACAAATTCCTGGTGTACCACCTGTTATTAAAGGCATCGATGTTGATATATATTCTCAACAACCGTGGAAGCCTAGTGCGGAACCTTTGCCTATACCCAAGAAGTTTAAAATGCCTGACATTCCCAGATATGATGGAACAACTGACCCACGCGACCATGTGACTACTTTCACAATTGGGGTAAAAGGCAACGACTTAACGAAACAAGAGATTGAATCAGTCTTTGTCAAAAAAATTTGGGAAAACACTTACCAAAGGGGCTCTAACCTGGTATTCTCTTCTCCCTGAAAATTCTATTGACTCTTTTGCTGAGCTTGCAGATTCATTTATAAAAGCACACTCTGGTGCACAAAAAGTTGAGAAAAGAATGGAAGACATATTCAAAATAAAACAAGAAGACATGGAACTACTCCGTGAGTTTGTAGATAGGTTTCAACGAGAAAGAATGCAGTTACCCATGGTGCCTGATAATTGGGCAGCCATGGAATTTGCAAACAATTTGAACGATAAAAGCTCAGAAGCCACCAAGCGGCTTAAGGAGAATCTAAGAGAATTCCCTGCCACAACATGGAACAATGATATAACATGTACAATACTAAACTCAGAATAGAAGAAGATATCATTGCTCGTTCGAGAGATGAAGATCATTCCAGATCCAGACGACCTGAATCAGATAGAAGATCAGGTAAAAACAGGTACGATCCTTACTTAGGACCCTCGGGACGCGATATCCGCCCTAGGTTCGAAAACATTAGGTCGGACTATAGACTACAAGGAAGAGATGTAATCTCATCCTCGTCTAGATCTAGAAAAGATCGAGATGAACGACCTAGAGGTAGTACTCGAATTGAGGATCATACCTTTAACGTAAGTACTACTGAACTTGTCTCAATATTGAAGAACATTGGAGACAAGGTCAAATGGCCCAAAGAGATGCGGTCAAATCCAAGTAGAAGAAACCCAGATCACTGGTGTGAATTTCACAACGATCATGGGCATAAAACTGCGGATTGCAGATTTCTACAAGGAGAAGTAGAAAATTTGTTAAAACAAGGCTATTTAACAGAATTGTTTAGTGATAAAGGTAAACAGGCATACATGAGGAACATGCAGGAGCCCCCAAAGACTCCATCTCCAAAACAAACCGTTAACGTAATACACGGCGGTGAAGAAGTAAATAGAGTGATTTGCAAAATAACCACAAAGTTCACAATTACACACGGGAAACGTGCTTGTGGAGAGGAAGATATAACCTTTGATGATGTAGATAGTAGCGGATTAATGCTTCCGCACAATGATGCTCTGGTAATATCTCTACTTAATCATGACACTAACGTGAAAGAGTGTTGAGTAATCCAGGCAGTTCAGTCAATATCATTTTTCTAATAGTCGTGGAAGAAATGCTACTGGGGAATCAAGTAATCCCAAAAGCATGAGCCATATCCAGGTTTGATAACTCTACGGTTATAACAAAAGGAGAAATTGAGCTTAACACCTATGCTGAGGGGGTGATCAAAAGATCTAGGTTCCAAGTAATCGATACTCACATAGCTTATAACGCGATCATTAGAAGGCCATGGATCCACGAAATGAAAGCGATACCCTCCACGTTGCATCAGGTAATTAAATTTCCCTCTGAATGTGGGATTCAACGAATCAAAGGAGATCAGCAGACCGCAAAAAATATAAATTCTGTGGTACATTACAACAAGAAAATAGAAGTGGAAGAATTACGAGATAAGGAAATCTCCCAAACAGGTAACACCGCTCAAACAGACATGGAAAAAATTACTGCCCAAATAGGTACGGAAGATATTATTCCTTAAACAGGCACGGAAGAAAATACTTACCAGCAGAAGAGTAAAGTTACCACGGAAGGTGTACTGTACCACACAGATGCGGATTCCAGAATGGACGTCATTCATGAACTGGAGGAAGATGAGCACATCAAAACATCTACGGAGGAGCTCGAAGCTGTTCCGTTATCTGAACAAAAACCTGAGCAAAAAATGTATATAGGCACGAGGCTAAGCCCCACTCGAAGAGGTAAGTTAATTGATTATTTAAAGGCTAACGCAGACTGTTTTGCGTGGTCCCACTCAGATATGACAGGCATCCCACCAGAAGTGATGACTCATAAACTAAATGAAGATCTATCCTTCGTACCTGTTAAGCAGAAGAAAAGAAAGCAAGGACCATTCAGGAACCAAGTGATCGACGAAGAGGTGCAGAAACTCTTGAAGATTGGTTCGATACGAGAGGTAACGTACCCTAACTGGTTGGCAAACACCGTGGTAGTACCTAAAAAGAATGGCAAGTGGAGAGTATGCGTAGATTATACTGATTTATACAAAGCATGCCCCAAGGATTCATTCCCATTGCCTCATATAGATCAAATGATTGATGCTACTGCATGTCATGAACAATTAAGCTTTCTAAATGCATATTCTGGTTATAATCAGACTAAAATGGATCCTTTAGACGAGGAAAAAACCTCATTTATCACGAATAGGAGAACTTATTGTTATAAAGTCATGCCTTTTAGCCTAAAAAACGCTGGAGCCACCTATCAAAGGCTAGTGACCAAGATGTTCAAGAACATCTGGGAAAAACGATGGAGGTGTACATCGATGACATTTTGGTAAAATCAACACAAGCACAAGACCATTTCCAGCACCTATCTACTATTTTTGATATTTTACGCATGTATAATATGAAGTTGAATCCAGAGAAATGCGCTTTTGGAGTGCAATGAGGCAAATTTTTGGGTTTCCTTGTATCAAACAGAGGAATAGAGGTAAATCCCGCTCAAATTAAAGCCATAGAGGAAATACCTGATATTTTAAAAAATAAAAAGGAGGTTCAAATATTGATAGGAAGAATAGCAGCTTTGGGGAGGTTTATTTCTAGATCTTTCGAAAAACGTTTTAAATTCTTCTATGTTCTCAAAAAACAGAATCAATTCGAATGGACTGAAGAATGTCAGCAAGCCCTCAAGAACCTGAAGATTTATCTATCGAAACCACCACTGCTTTCAAAGCCAAAAGAAGGGGAAAGATTGTACATCTACCTGGCTGTCTCAGAAATTGCTGTAAGTGCAGTATTGGTAAGAGAAGAAAAAGGTAAACAATCACCTATCTATTATGTAAGTAAAACTTTGCTAGATGCTGAGACTAGATATCCACATCTGGAAAAGTTAGCTTTAGCTTTAATAATGGCATCTAGAAAATTACGACCCTATTTTCAATGCCACCCAATCACTGTTGTGACTTCATATCCTTTAAGAAATATTCTTCATAAACAAGAATTATCAGGAAGATTAGCCAAGTGGGCCATAGAACTAAGTGAGCATGAGATAATTTATCAGCCTAGGACTGCAATTAAGTCTCAAATACTAGTTGATTTGTTGTTGACTTTAGTAATGACATTGTATGTGAAGTAGAAAAAGAGTTACAACTCTTTAACGGTGTTAATCCAGGCCTGTGGACCTTGTTCACTGATGGTTCTTCAAATGTAAAAGGCGCTGGCTTAGGCATAGTCTTAATATCACCCACGGGTGAAAAGACACGACAAGCTATAAAGTGTTATCCTATCACTAACAATGAAGCAGAGTACGAAGCTGTTATTGCAGGGCTTGAACTTGCACGAGAGCTCTCAATTGAGAAAATTGTGATCAACAGCGACTCTCAACTGGTAGTAAATCAAATACAGGGAACTTACATTGCTCGAGAAACTAGAATGCAACAGTATCTTGAAAAAGCACGAGAGCTCGTGAGACAATTCAAAACATGGAAGGTAGTGTAAATACCCAGAGAGGAAAATGTGGAGGCAAATGCATTAGCTAACCTCGCAGCAGTCACGGAAGTAACGAACAAAGACAATACAATTGTCGTTCAATTATTTCATTCAATAATAGACCAGGACAGGAATGAGGTAACTTTCAACAACCTAACCTGGGACTGGAGAAACGAAATTCTTAATTTTTTGCAGAATGGCACCGTACCTGAAGACAGGAAAGCAGCTCAAGCACTTCGCCGCAAAGCTGCACGGTACTGCCTTATTCGCAACTCACTTTATCGCAAGATGTTCGGAGGACCCCTAGCTAAATGCCTTGGACCTAACCAAACGGAATTTGTGATGAAAGAAGTCCACGAAGGACACTGTGGAAATCACTCAGGGGCAAGATCCTTAGTGAAAACACTAATCAGAGCCGGATACTATTGGCCTAAGATGGAAGAAGAAGCCGAGAATTTCGTATCCAAATGTGACAGATGCCAAAGGTTTGCCAATAACATGCATCGACCAGCGGAATTATTACATCCAATAATATCCCCATGGCCTTTCAAGAAATGGGGGATGGATATAGTAGGACCCTTACCCACAACTAAAGGACATGTATGATTTTTACTCGTACTAACCGACTATTTTACAAAATGGTAGAGACAGAGGCGTTCAAACAAGTGCGAGAAAAGGAAGTTAAAAGCTTCTTATGGCGAAACATAATATGCCGCTTTGGAATACCAAAGGAAATCGTGTGTGATAATGGCCCACAATTCATAGGCTCACAAATCATGGAATTCTTCGAAAGTTGGCAAATCAAGCGGATCACTTCAACGCCTTACCACCCCGTGGCTAACGGTCAAGTTGTATCAACGAATAAGGTCATCATCAACAATCTAAAGAAGCGGCTAAATAATCCAAAGGAAATTGGCCAGATGAATTACCAGCGGTACTATGGGCATACAGAACAACCTCAAAAATAGACACGGGAGAAACTCCGTTCGCACTTGTTTATGGCTCAGAAGCCTTAATACTTGTGGAGATTGGCGAACCAAGCATAAGGTTCTCAACAGCCACGGAAGGTGAAAACGACGACGAACTAAGGATCAACCTGGACCTGCTCGAACCACGGAAAGAAGCAGCATTGATACAGATGGCAGCTCAAAAGCAAAGAGCGTTAATACAACTGTAAAGCTCATCTCAGGTAATTTAAAATTGGGGACTTTGTCCTCAAAAAAGTCTTTCAATCAACAAAAGAAGCAGGTGCAGGAAAGCTAAATCCAAACTGGGAGGACCTTAAAAAATCCGAGGGATAGCTGGAAAAGGCGCCTATGAGTTGGAAGGTATGAACGACAGAGTTCTAACAACAAGCTGGAACGCCATCCATCTAAAGAAGTATTACTTCTAAAAAGAAAATAATACCCCCGTCAGGTATCACACGTTCGATTTTATTTTGAACATTTAAAAATTTTACTAACTTTTTTAGATGATAGGTACAAAGCTAACCCATCACCAGATGATGATATTAGACCTGCAAAGACGCGAGGAAATAACACAATTTCCGATCTAGGGTTACACTTTCTGATGGACGTTTTAAAAGGGGTTAAGCAGTCATCATCTAAAAACTATATACCTTCGAGTCCGGAATGTTTTCCTTGTCAGGAAAAGGACCACAAAGAAAGGAATAATCAAGTGCTCGAGATTTCATTCTTCAAATCTCAAACACTTGGGGGACTATACAGTATGGAAGGCTAAGACAAAGCAAAGAAGACTATCAGAAAGTCAAAAGCTCAAGCCTAAAGACCCATCTACCCAATGAAGACAAGTGACACGAGCATAATCGAAAGAAATCAAAAGAGCCATCCAAATACAAAGCGTAATGAAAAAAGCAAGAACCTTCGAACATATTCAAGTTGAAAGGCAAAATGTCAGTCACGAGAAAGAAATGTACATCTTTATACTCATTCAAAAAAACTGTTCTCGAATAAAACAATTATGAATGAAAGATCTAAACCCTTGTATTTGTTCTAGAAACTGTTATCAAATAAAAACAGTTACGAATAAGAAAATATTTCCCTCGTACTTATTAGAAAACTGTTTCCAACACAGTTGCGGGTAAAAACCCCAATCTTTATAAAAACTGTTACTAGTNTTACGAAATACAAGAGTATACAAAATCTGTTAAACAAAAACAGTTGCAAGCGTGAGTTTTAGACTATAACAAAACACATGTAAAATGTAATGGAAGTTCAAACAAAAAACTTTCCTTGAAACCATTCTTAAACATGTGTAAAATTTGTATCACTCTATTGCATTATCATGAAGTTGAGACGTCTTCTTCATGTCAATTATAAAGGGCCCTCTTCCATAAACTATGCCTATTACAAAAAGGCACACATTTAATATGACACCGTACCTATTATAAAAAAGGTACGAGTAGTCTAAAACATTCCACATGTAAAATTCGAAGGTAAAACTAAAATCTCGAAAAATAAAGCATGCAAAATACTTAAAGAGTGAAACAAAAACTCAAAAAAAGTCGAATTGATATTTATATATTAAAAACGGCTAAAACTAAGTATTAACTTATACTTAGCCGTATAATATTTTTATATTTACATTGTGGTGCCCCTAAGTTGTCATTTGGGGACTTAAAGGAAATCCAAATTTACCCCCGATGGGACTGGGGGTAACCACCAATTTATACAAAAAAGAAAAAGAAAAAGAAAAAAAGGGTAAACCAACTAGATCTTTCCAAAGAGAGGGGTTGACTTCAGAGGCGGAAGGAACGGGAGCAACTGAGGATGACGAGGCATGAATGGCTGGAATCTCACCATTAGGTGAAGAGAGGTTATGACCCTGTTGAGCCTTCTCCATGGCTTCCTTAGTTTTGGCTATTTCAGCACTAAGGTCAAAACCCTCTTGACTCATTTCCATCAATGTGTCAAGGNATCTTATGCCCACACTTGAAGTTCAGCTTTCAGCCCGTCCTTCTCCGCCTCCGCAGCTTCATGAGCGGCCCTTAATGGAACAATCGACTCCTCTAAAGCTTGGGCTTTGTCTAAAGCCCTTCGAAGATCTTCTTGAGTACGAGTGAGTGATTGCACGAGCTCGCCTGAGTATTCTTGTTTCTGCCCCAGCAAGTTCTTTAAGTCTCTAATCTCCTCTGAGGCACAGGACAACTGCTCCGCAAACGAAGACTCCATAACACTCTTGTCTTTGTAAGCTTGACTGCAAGAAGCCCGCTCCACTTCTAAATCTGCTGCCATAAGTCACATCTGCCGCTTCAAGGTACTCCTCTCTTCTTCTAAAGCGTCCATGTCAATCCTTAAGCTGTCCTATTGTGCTTTCCAATTATCAACTTCTGCCTGCAACTCTCTTGTCTCTTGGTCTGTGTTTGAAATCCTCTTCATAAGCTCCATGCCTATGAGGTTAATCTATAAGAAGTAAACCAGTTAGATATGGTAAATTTCATATACGAGAGTGAAAGAGGATAACTTACACCATACCTTCAAAGAAGTATGCACGACCTCATTTGCCCATGTAAGAGCACCGTGGCTAGCTAGCTTTGCTTTCTCAGCGGGACCTATTAAAGGCTTGAGCCACACTTCAGGCTCACCCATCTTCTTGAAAAGGTTTCCCTCAGCTGGAACCTCTATTACCACCTGCGACATCTCTCTGCTGGAAGACCCTACTTCCCTAACGGAAGGCATGGAAGCAGGCAGAGATGGAACAGCAACAGGAACGGAAGGTTGAGGAGTTGGAGAAGTCATGGGCAAAGGAGTAGGCACGAAAAGTTGAAGAGTTGAAGAAGTTACAGGAAGATCAGCAACAAAAGTTGAGATAGCCAAAGGGATAGAAGAAACTTCTTCTCTCAAAGAAGCAGGAAAGACATCAGACAAAAGGACGTCATCAGGAGCGAGATCAATACCATCGTGAATAGGGGAATCTGGAACATCATCAAAGACAGGGGGATCAAGCGCAGACACGGAAGGCAAGGTTGAGGCAGCAGGCTCGTCATCTAAAACCATTCGCCTTCTCTGTGGCCTGTGCACTAAAGCACCCTCTTCTTCTTCCTCCATGGAACGAGATTCACTAATCTTCCTCTTTGAGGAAGATGAACCAACGATAATTTCTTGGGCTTGAGCCAAGGACATCTTCGGGATAGAGAAGGCAGACACCCCACGAGTAGAGAATCCTATTAAAAAGGGAAAAAAGTTAAACGACAGAAGGAAAAAAGACTCGAGTAAGGAAAGAAGCAAGAACAAAAGCTTCACTTACTGTGGGTCTTTACTTGCCAACCGTACCTCCCAGCGAGGTACTTCCAAGATATTTCTCCAGAAGGAGCAACAGATAACAGTTTTTCTACCCACTCACGAATACCGGAGACATTCTCGACAGTATTCATGATTGCTGAAAGGAGAAAAATAAACAGACACGGTGTTAAATAAAACATCTCAAGTCAAAAAATAAAAACTAAATGTGAGCTAAAGCATACTCACGTGTGCGATTCCACTTCTCAGGGAAGGGAAGATTTTCTTCACCCACTAAACCATCAGTGGGTACAGAAACATAACGAAGGTACCAACCCCTATCCTTATCGTCTCAGAGGTTACTAACACTCTTTTGCTCCTAGCAGTCAGAGTAAAACCCTTTCACGAAATAAGGTAGGAGAGTAGAGGTGAATAAGATGGTTGAAGGTAAAAGGAACCAAGACTAAAGAAGCCAAACTCCTAAGGCATGCGATAACTCGACACACAAGCGGGCCGACTTGTCCTAAGCATATATTGAAAAAACGGCAAAACTCAATTATAACTGGGTCAATGGGGGGGGGGGTCTAAACCCTAAAGTGAAGGGATAAGTATAAGCAAAAGAATATCCCGTGTTGTAAGAAGTTATTCTTTGATTACTATTTGGAATATAGACAGGAAAGTCAGATTTCCATGAGCACTCCCTTCGAACAAGGGAAATCTGACCCTCAGTTATAAGGGCTGGGTATCTTTCTACACTATCAAGAGAAGAAGACTAATCTACAAGAACTTGACTATCCCTAGGGAAAAAAAACTCAGCAGGGACAGTTTCATCGACTCCAGGTTCACGAAGGCGTTCGCCTCTACCTCTAGATGAAGATCGAGAAATCCTAAATCTCATAATAATTGGAGATCTAGTGGAAGAAGAAGGAACTATTTGAGAAGAAGAAGAGCCCATCGAAGGAGTGGATTCTAGACTTCTAAGTCTACCATCCCTCCGACTCCTAGTCGGAGCAGAAGATGGCGCTAAGCTTTCAATGTTTATTAATCTTTGAGGTTGGTTTGAAGAAGACATGTTTACAAAAGCAAAGAAGAAAGTTTTTTTTTTTTACAGAAAACAGAAGTAGAAAAGTGTTTCGCGGAAGTAAAGAAAAGAAAACATGTATTTATACTTGAAGACAACCGTCAAACATGATGAAAAAGGAAAATAATGATGAAAAGTTATAATTGAAGATGTCGCTTCAGGACTGGCACATCCGCAAAAAGCCCTAAAAGGTGTTGAGTAAATGCAGAACCAATCCGAAAAGGACACGTGGTATGAATTAAATGGAAGTGACAAACGACGCCTATGGTACAGAGAAGGATACAATTATTCAAGGAAAAGCGGCGGCAAAATATTCCCGCCATAAACGAATATCCACTTACCAAATATTAATCGTTAAATATATGGTAAGTGGAGAGACTATCTGTATTAAAAAAGAGTTTCACATGTAAGCCAGCTTTTGACAACTCGAAATACAATCAACTTCGATCTTTTATTTCTGTAATATTATCTATTATTCATTTTCCATTATCTCGATTATCTGTAACCCGTATTCATCTTAAAAATAAGATTTAGTCGAAGAGTCTAATTCTTTGGTTAAACAAATTGATTTCATTACCGAGAATCTGATAATCTTTGTTTACTTTCCAAGTGATATCCTTTGAATTATGTCAAACCCCAACGACAACAACCAACAAAGAAGTGGAACCCCAGTTCCATCACCTTCAGGAACCCCACGTGGTTCAAGGGAACAATCCCCAGAAAGATCCAATAACAAACATGGTAATAATGATCAAACTGTGGAACAAGATCATGTAAATCAAATGATTGCAGAGTATGTGAGCGAAGCTTTACAGGAATTTGCGAGAGAATTACCAGCAGCATTGCCTACACCGCCAATGCACCCCCAATAAGACCATCACCATGGAAAATCCTCAATCTGGGTTAGCAAACTCAGAAAGAGAAGATACTCCTAATGAATCTCTCGAAACGAGACCAGGTATATCTAATAACTCAGGATTACAAAATTTACTGTTAACCATGCAGAAACAGGTGAAGGAGCAGAACGATCGCATCGAACAAATTCCTGGTGTACCACCTGTTATTAAAGTCATCGATGTTGATGGATATTCTCAACAACCGTGGAAGCCTAGTGCGACACCTTTGCCTATACCCAAGAAGTTTAAAATGCTTGACGTTCTCAAATATGATAGAACAACTGACTCACGCGACCATGTGACTGCTTTCACAATTGGGGTAAAAGGCAACGACTTAACGAAACAAGAGATTGAATTAGTCCCTGTCAAAAAATTTGGGAAAACACTTACTAAAGGGGCTCTAACCTGGTATTCTCTTCTCCCTGAAAATTCTATTGACTCTTTTGCTGAGCTTGCAGATTCATTTATAAAAGCACACTCTGGTTCACAAAAAGTTGAGAAAAGAATGGAAAACATATTCAAAATAAAACAAGGAGACATAGAACTACTCCGTGAGTTTGTAGACAGGTTTCAACGAGAAAGAATGCAGTTACCCAGGGTGCCTGATAAGCGGGCAGCCATGGCATTTGCAAGCAGTTTGAACGATAAAAGCTCAGAAGCCACAAGGTGACTTAAGGAGAATCTAAGAGAATTCCCCGCCACAACATGGAACGATGATATAACAGGTACAACACTAAACTCAGAATAGAAGAAGATATCATTGCTCGTTCGAGAGATGAAGATCATTCCAGATACAGACGACCTGAATCAGATAGAAGATCAGGTAAAAATAGGTACGATCCTTACTTAGGACCCTCGGGACGCGATATCCGCCCTAGGTTCGAAAACACTAGTTCGGACTATAGACTACAAGGAAGAGATGTAATCTCATCCTCGTCTAGATCTAGAAAAGATCGAGATGAACGACCTAGAGGTAGTACTCGAATTGAGGATCATACCTTTAACGTAAGTACTACTGAACTTGTCTCAATATTGAAGAACATGGGAGACAAGGTCTAATGGCCCAAAGAGATGCGGTCAAATCCAAGTAGAAGAAACCCAGATCACTGGTGTGAATCTCACAACGATCATGGGCATAAAACTGCGAATTGCATATTTCTACAAGGAGAAGTAGAAAATTTGTTAAACCAAGGCTATTTAACAGAATTGTTTAGTGATAAAGGTAAACAGGCATACATGAGGAACATGCAGGAGCCCCCAAAGCCTCCATCTCCAAAACGAAACGTTAACGTAATACACGGCGGTGAAGAAGTAAACAGAGTGATTTGCAAAATAACCACAAAGTTCACAATTACACATGGAAAACGTGCTTGTGGAGAGGATGATATAACCTTCGATGATGCAGATAGCAGCGAATTAATGCTTCCGCACAATGTTGCTCTGGTAATATCTCTGCTTATTCTTGATACTAACGTGAAAATAGTGTTGATTGATCCAGGCAGTTCAGTCAATATCATTTTGCTAATAGTCGTGGAAGAGATGCTACTGGGGAATCAAGTAATCCCAAAAGCACGAGCCATATCCAGGTTTGATAACTCTACGG
>ML403056.1:0-44897 GCA_005239525.1 Nicotiana knightiana
TAAAATCCTATATTACTTGCCGACCACGTACACTTGCGTGTGCATTGGGAAATCAACCAACAATAGTTCTCTTTAAGGTTTGATGGATTTGGTGTAATGATGTTTGTTTGTGTATATTAACTCTAGTATTATGTACTGAAGCATTTTTGGATGATTTAATTGTTTTATCTATATTCACTTGTTCTGTAATCGAGAGAGGTTCTCCTAGTTGAATCATTGATTAAACCTAGTAAGGAGGATAATCGAGAGAGGGTATCCTAAAGACCAATCAACTACGCATTCTTGCATATCTTCACTGAGCTTAAATTGGTTTATCTTGTGAGGATGAGACTTAATCGAGAGAGGAATTTCTACTAAACATTTGAACTAATAATTGAGTGAATTAGAGACTCACTTGAACATTAGAAGTGAATTATTTAGAGTTAAATCCTAGACAATTATCTTGCACCTATCCTATCAAAACCCTATCTTCTCCCATTGATATCTTGCTTTGCTTATTCATTACTTCGAGTGTCATTAGACAATTAGATCTAGAATCTTAGTTAATTTTAGTATTAACCACAAAACTCTCAATTTTTGATCATCTTGGATATAAATCTAGCTACAAACTACGAGAATACTTTTAACTCCAATCCCTGTGTATACGATATTATATTTTACTATATTCGACTAGCGAGCATATTTAAGTGTGTGTTTCCGGCTCGTCACACTATGATAGAAAACTCTCTCTCTCTCTCTCAGGTGGGATATTTGGGAGCTCGTCAGGAAACACATTGGGGAATTCATTAACAACCAGAATCGATTGAAGGATGGAAGGTTTTGCCTCCGCGTCTTGCACCCGCACTAAATGGTAGAAATATCCTTTTGTGATCATCTTTCGAACCATAAGATAAGAAATAAACTTTCCTTTTGGTGCTGCGACATTTCCCATCCATTTTATGACGGGCTCTCTTAGAAAGTTAAAGCGGACACCCTTCTTCCAACAATCCACTGTAGCATAATATGAAGCCAGCCAATTCATACCCATAATAACATCAAATTCCACTATTTCTAACTCATTAAAATCAACCGAGGTATGGTGATCATGAATCACCACATCAAGACCTCGATATACCCGCCTAACTACCAGGTACTCGCCCAGAGGAATGGAAAATTCAAACGGTTGTTGTAATAAATCAGGTACTTTACCATATTTACTTGTAACAAATGGAGTAATATACGACAAGGTAGAACCTGGGTCTATCAAATCATACACATTAATTTAGAATGCCCGTAACATACCTGTGGCCACATATGGTGATGATTCTAGATTTGGACGATCTGATAAATGCAGCAATACGATTCTGCTATTGCCCACCCAGGCTAGACATTCCACCTCGACCCCTTCCCCTTCCTATCGGCGGTTGCATACCTTTCTCACGAGGATGCGCTTTGGAGGAAGAATTTGCTGCAGATCTTGCTGACGGCATCATGCAAGCCACATTTCTCACTGGGAAAAAACATATGATATGACTGGGCTGCCCATAAGAATAGCACAGATCTGAACCGCGGCGGCAGTGCCCAAAATGATTCCTATCATATCGGCCATAATGCGATATCAGCGGCCTCATCTTACTGGGTCTTCAACAAAATGTGATCTCTGTCTTTGGGAATTTTGGCCTGACCGGAGCAAGTGATTGGATCACGATGCTGACCCTGGATCTTTGGCATTGCACTAGCCATATGATAAGATGGTTGTTGAGGGAACAAATGTCTAAACTGATCTCGTGACTCTCCATATCACCAGTAAACCATGCTATCTTATGTTGGCCCTGGTCGTGCTCTCGAGATTCTCTTTATGGTCTCTTGTGATCCTCCAAGTTCTGCACATAAGCTTGAATACGATCAATATCTATAATCGGGTTCGAAGAAGCCGTGGTACATTCATTTATCAGCTACTGTCCCAAACTGGCCATAAATCGACGTATCCTCATCTTAGCCACCATCGATAAGCATACCTATCCAAGGAGTTAAATTGCATGCTATACTCCCAGATCCTTATATTACCTGGCTCCAAGCGCAAGAATCTATCTTATCTAGCTTAGTGAAATTCAACTGGCAAATACTGCTGCAAGAATGCCTAAAAAAATTCCCTCCAACTTGTTGTCGGGGCAAGAGATCCCTTAGACTATTCCCAAGCTCATACCATATAACAGATATATCCCGCAGTCTATAATAAGTATGCTCTACGAACTTGATATCAGTGGCATGCATTACTCGTAAGCTCCGCTGCATTTGATCTAGGAAATTTTGGGGGTCTTCATTTGGACTTGTTCCTTTGAATACTTGGGGATCCAAGTTAATGAAATCCAGAACTCTTGTGCTGACTGCTCTATCTTAGGTAGCAGGGACCCGACGTTGGGCCTGAGAGGACATTTATTGAGTCAACAGCTGCACTGCACTTCTCATATCTAAATCCTGCTTGGGAACAATCGGGGTAGGAATAAGGGGTACATTAGTTTCTCTAGGTTGTTCCAGGGGTGGCGCTGTTGACCCATAGGGGCAGGTGGCACCTGACTGGTACCTTCTCCTGCTTCTTCGTTCAATCCTTGAACAAGTGCCTGCTGTATCATTCTAGGCATCATTATAAACATGCATAAAATGAGGATTAGAAGCAAATACTTACGACTCATCTCTATTGCACGATCTAGATCAGAAAGAAGGTATTCAACCTAGATATCCTATACCTTCCTGTTTATAAGTATGGTGCACAACACACCCATAAAATAGACTCTATTAGATATGGCTTGCAGACATCCTAGGATACGACCTGCTCTGATACCAAGTTTGTCACACCCCAACCTTGGGATGTGCGACCGGCAGACGACACCCGAAGGCCCAGGGGAACCGACGTCCATACTTAAACCATATAACATAGAATCTAGGCCTACGAGGACTTCAAGAACACATTTACATGAATACACTGGCTATGAAAAAGACCTTAGCATTGATATATTTACATTACATATTCACATTAGCATATACATCCGTTGCCATCGGGGGTTACCATCATCTTTTACATATACCTACCACTAGTCTAGTTTGCAAGCATCTAAGAATATCAAAATATAATAAATTTACACAACTTTGTCGGGACAGGGCTCCACCATATCCAAAATGATTAGAACACATGCTTCAGTACCTATCGACTTTTGAACAGCTTCTCCGGAGAAATGGAGAGCGACAACCAACAACTGGAATGGTGGACCAATTGTGGTATGTCACGACCCCAATTTCCCTCCGTAGGATGTCGTGATGACACCTAGTATTAGGGACTAGTTAAGCTTAACACTTGCTAAATTTAAGACAAAATTTAATCTGAAACAACTATTAAGCATGAAACTGAAACTTTCTATACAAGGCCAACAATCCCAAAACTGGTAATACAAGTCATAAGCTCTACTGAGTTTGCTTGAAAATCCCTAAGTACAACTATTCCAGAATAGAAATAAACATTACAAGTACAATATAAGACGGTGACTCCGAGGCCTACGAACGCGACAACAGGTTTATCTTGAGTCTCCACAAAAAAATTCAAACAATTAGCTAGTGATCAACCAACTTCGAAATACTTGGATCTGCACAAACATGTGCATAAAGCGTAGCATGAGTACACCACAGCGGTACCTAGTAAGTATCAAAACTAACCTCGGTGGAGTAGTGACGGGGGACAGTCATGACACCTACTACATTAAAGAACTTGGACAAGTATAAACTTGAACTAGAAAGGGACAATATCAATATAGAGCTAAGCAACAACAACAACAACAACAACAAAACCGACCCAGTAAAATCCCACAAAGTGGATCAATATAGAGCTAAGCATGATGACAATAACAAAACAATTCTTGTAATAGGAAACTAAGAGCAACAATTAGCAACAGGAAACAAACAGGTAATAATGTTGTAAAGTAAGCTGAACAAAGTTTAAGTCCGGTGAAACCAAATAAAAGGAAATCAAGTAACACCTCAATAAGGTACCAAACCTCATAATCACAAATCACAGGTCCCAATTCACGAACCCTAATCACTTGGCATCCTGTGCCAACATTAAAATTCATAACCGCACGGATGACTCATGTGCCAGAAGCACGACAATATCTAATATTCACATGGACCACTTACGTTCCAACAATAGCAATGACTCATGACCGCACGGACAACTCACGTGCGAATTGAACAACTCTCTCATAGAAGGCAAGTAGACAAGAGTACACCTAAATGGTCAATAACATCAGGATTCATTTTCTTAAACCGATATAGGTGATTAATTATGTGTATGCATGTGCAAGTGTTCTATCACAATTCAAGTCAACAAGTAAGAGTAGATACAATGAATGGAACTTAATGATAATCACAAAATGTACACGGTATAACTCACACAAGGTAGGCACACCACTACACAAACATCAACAATAACAATTCCCCTAGGCCATCTCACAAATAATTCCCCGACATAGCCCACCTTGTCTCGCCATGTGCGCAATAATAAAGTAAATGCATGCCTTGTCTCGCCGCACGCGCACAATAATATTCCCACCTTGTCTCACCACATGCGCAAACCCACATATATAGGTTGCCTTGTCACGCAACATTTACAAATATCAATAATAACAATAGCACGGACAACTCATGTGCGAACACCCCGACAATCCTCTTAATAATATCATGTGTGCAAAAACATAACAACACAATATAAGGTCTTTCACCACATGTGCCCATATGCCACAAATCTTCCTCAAAATAATTTCAATACCATAACCATGCATAGCCCTCGTCTTAACAACACCGAGTACAACAACAAAAACAACAATAAGGCAAGAGTACGACAAGTAAATCAATACAAGAACCTCATAACACAAAGAAACGGAAGAACGACCTCACAAAAAAAAGACACTGTAGGGAATGATGGTCTCAACAAGAATCACTCAACAAGGGAGAGATAATGTAACAATGAAAGGGATGACAAAACTTTAAGTATTGCTAAGAAATTACGGAAGAGATAATATTAACTTCAATTAAGGTAAAGAATTACGGAAGAGAAAATAATAACTTTAATTAAGGCACATAAGAGTTTAATTGACAACAAGGGTAGAACATGAATGAACTAATTCCAAATAAGACACGTAAGGGTGAATTTAGTAAATGGAGGATTTAACATGATAAGACAACTTCATTTTTAATGAGCATAATAACCTAAGAGCCTACAACGGTCAAATTCCCACAAATAAGCCCGAGTACATACTCGTCACCTCGCGTACCCGACCTTTACATGACACAATTAACACAAATGACTCAAATCCTAAGAGGTAGTTCCCCCACACAAAGTTAGGAAATATACTTACCTCAAAGAAGCTAAACCTATACTCTAAAATGACATTCTCATGTGAAATACCCTCCGGACAACTCAAATCTAGCAAAAAAGCCTACAAATCAAAAATAAAACTTGTAGGAAATAATTCCGGATAATAAAGCTTCGATCTTTAATTAAAACTAAGAGTCAACCCAAAAAGTCAAACCCAGGTGGCACCTCGAAACCCAACAAAATTTATAAAATTCGAACACCCATTCAACCACGAGTCCAACCATACCTTAATTACTCAAATCCTTCTAATTTAATGATGAAAATAATGATATAATTATGAAATATAATCAAATCTAGGTTAAAACACTAACCTCAATCCAACACGTGAAGAACCCCTCAAAAATTGCTCAAATCCGAGGTCTCTAGATCAAAAGATGATAAATGGAACAAACCATTGATTTAGGGAATTAATATTCTGCTGCGCAGGCATTACACATCGCGATCACGAAGAAGAAAATCATCAGCTGCCAAGAATGTGTTACGCGAACGCGGAAAGGGAGAAGCAAACGCTAAGAGGAAATAATGCTTCCCCATGAAAAGCAATACGCAATCGCGGACGAAGGAATCTGAACACGGTTCACCATTGACTCAGTCATCGCGATCGCAGTCCATTCTACGCAAACACGAAGACCAAAAGCCTTTGTCCTCGACATGGTCAACACTATGCGAACGCGGAAGATCAAATGCGAACACGAAACAGCAACACCCATATGCATGCGATCGCATACTAAAACATGAAAATGCGAAGAAGGAAAAAGGGCATGTCACCAAATAGCCTTCGTGATCGCGGCTGCACCTTCACAATCACAGAGAAGAACATCAAACACCAGCAATCAACATTCAAAAATAGGAGGAAATGGCCCGTAGCCCATCCGGAATATACCCATCCCGTCCAAATATACCAACTGGTTCCATAACATAACACAGACCTACTCAAGGCCTCAAATCACATCTAACAATGTCAAACAACGAATCACACCCCAAATCGAACTTATGAATTTCCAAATCTTCTAACTCCCAAAACTTGTGCCGAAACATATCAAATCAATTTGGAATGACCTCAATTTTTGTATGAAAGTCCCAAATGACATAACAGAGCTAATCCAACTCCCAGAATCGAAATCCGAACCCGACATCAAAAAAGTCAACTCCTGGTCAAACCTGCAACCTTCCAAATCTTCAACACCCATTTTTTTGCCAAAATGCATCAACTTATCTTACGGACCTCCAAATCCAAATCTGGACACAAACCTATGTCCAAAATCACCATACCAAGCTATTGGAATAATCAAAATACCATTCCGGAGTCGTTTTCACAAAAGTCAAACCCCGATCAACTCTTACAGCTTGAGCTTCTAAAATAAGAATCCTTATTCCGAATCAATCCCGAATCATCCGAAATCTGAACTCGACCACACAGAAAGTCAAAATACATTGTACGAAGCTTCTTGAGACCTTAATCCGCTGAACAAGATGCTAATTCTCAAAACGACCGGTCAGGTCGTTACATTCTCCCCCTCTTAAACAAACGTTTGTCCTCGAACATGCCAATAACCATTTCGAAGTCCTTAAATCACTAAATGAACTTACCATACATATACTTCCTCATGATTCCACGTCACCCCAATCCACATAGGTCCAACAACACCATCCCAACTAAAAATTATTCCTTCTACCCACATTTATAACCTAAGAACCAAATTTCTCGCCATCAGATCATTTCCAAAAGACCCGATTTCAACATCAACACACGGTATCAGACTCAACCATATGCAAGCCTACACCCACAAGTTTCTACCACACGATGTGATAAATCACACATATGCTCATAACAACATCCCTAATCATAATAACTATGCATAATCCAACATAACATCGACAATTAACCTTATATCAGCTAGAACCCTATTCCAAACCTCCACAACATTGACAACCATGCAAGAAACATGAAGATGCCATGAATATTTGCTCAAATCAACAAGTCATACCCAACACCACTCTGGTACACACCTCACAAGCTAAAACCTAATAAGTACAACATGAATATGACTGAATATACAAGAAAACACATGAAATAACTATCAAACAAGCCCGACAAGCACAACTCCCTATCAGTAGCATACTACGAATCAATTCCACAAGGGAGAAACAAAGTATATGAACAAATTATAAGGATTTCATCCTAATATAACTCCACCGCGGCCCGCGGCCTGCAGCCCGGTTCAAACATATCAAATCATATAAAGGCGCGAGGATCCCATCCTTAACTCTGATTCACAAGTAGAATACACATCATACCAACCGGAACCTCCCACTAATTCAATTTCTTCTTCTAACAAAGTCACAACTCATACTGAACTCCCACATCGGTAGAGCATCTAAATCACAAATCGCAACCAACCACCCAAAAATTATAAACAAACCTACCGTATGGATAACAGAAAGTGACTCCTAGCCACAAAGCTCTCAATAGTGAACAAAACAAAATGATAGACACGGGTTATCACTATAGAATCTCCCAACAGAGGTAAACACATAAGTAGAGTACAAAATCACGAAACTCACCCATACGGGAAGAAAAAAAATCCTCTCTCTTGCTAACATGCTAACAACAATTTAGGTAAGCCAGGGGCAATATGAGAACTCACACCGATAAGCAGAATCAAAACAAAATACGAATGATGCTTCTATATAAAATTGAAACCATACTTGTGACGACACCATCTGATGCAACAACCTAAACCCTACCGTAGAAAGCACATCAACAGGCCGGGCCTCCCTCTCTTGGGCACCCTCTACTCGCCTGACCTGCACTCCAAGCTGGCAGTGCAGGGATATCATCAACTGGAGTAGAAATCATAGCCTGAGTACCCTACTGTGACACCTATGTCTAGAGTCTAGGTCAATCTCTCTCCATTTGGCTGGTATCTCCACACTTAAAACAACCTCTCCGCTGGCGTGGTTGTGGAAGCTGTCTGGTGCGGGTACCTTGAGACCCATGGGTATCTGAAACACCATGCGAAGCCTAAAGTACAAATTGAACTGGCTGACCCACAAAACCTCTACTATGTCGTACCTTGCCTCCAAAATAGGGACCAGTAGATCCTCCTAGTTTATGAGGCCTCTTAGCCTCCCCGACCTCTCCCTCCTAATTCCACATGTCCTCTAACCAGCGAGAAATCTCTACAACCTACTAGAATGAAACATCCGTCTCCAATTCCCGATCCATGCCTAATCTGATACCATGACTGAGCCTCTCAATGAACCTGCAGACTTGATCTCTAACTGTAGAAACCAAAGTAGGTGTATGTTTGGACAAATCTTTGACTCTAACTGCATACTCAAATACTGACATAGCTCCCAAGCGCAACTGCTCAAACTCCACGCGCCATGTATTCCGAAGGGTAGGAATAAACTCTCTCAAGAGCACCTCTGAAAACTGAGCCCATGAAAGTGAAGCTGCATCGGCTGGGCTACCAAACTCGTACGCTAGACACCACTGATATGCCGCTTCCTTAAGCTGGAACAGAGTAAAAGAAACCCTACTCATCTCCACAATAACCATAGTGCGGAGAATATAGTGACACTCATCTAGAAAACCATAGGTAACCTCTGAAGTCAAACCACTAAAAAATTAGGAGGGTGGTACTTCTTGAACCTCGCAAGTCTAATCTATTCTTCCTCAGATGCTGCTACCCCAACCATGAGCTGAACTAGAACAACGGGCTGTGTTGGCACCACACCCGGAACCTGACCAATGTGGACTCGCTGCTCTGGAGTACGGGAGGTGGGAGTCTGATCTCCTCCCCCAGTCTGCGAAGTAGCTGGTGCAACCTGAATCAACCCCCTGATAAAATGTTCCAAACATTCTTAGGAACTGTGTTAATGTCTACTAAAGTCCCGAGGTAACGACAGGTGCCTCCGGTACCTGTCCCCCAACCGGAGCTACCGGAGGCTCCTCAACTACTGCTCTGACAGGTGCTCTAGCTGCCGTACGTGCTCCTCCTCAGCCTCAGCCTCTACCTTGGCCCCTAGCAACACCGGCTCTGGGGGAGGGGGGGAGGGGGCGTCATCAGTAACTACAACTCGTGTCCTCACCATCTGTAAGAGAATAGAATGACAAAGGATCAAACTCCGAGATCAATAAACTCGCATGACAGGAATGAAAGAAGTAAAACTATCCTAATAGTTTTGTAGCCTCTTGAAGATAGGTACAGACATCTCCGTACCAATCCACAAGACTCTACTAAACTCGCTTATGACTCGTAGCACCTATGACCCTAGAGCTCTGATACCAACTTGTCACGACTCCAATTTCTCTCCGTAAGATGTCATGATGTCACCTAGTCTTAGGGACTAGGTAATCCTAACACTTAATATATTTAAGATAAAACTTAATCTGAAACAACTATTAAGCATGGAACTAAAATTTTCTATACATGGCCAGCAAAACCAAAATCGGTAGTACAAGTCGTAAGCTTTACTAAGTTTGTTAGAAAATCCCTAAGTATCACTGTTCTAGAGTAGAAATAAATAGTACAAGTACAATATTAGAACGTGATTCCGAGGCCTGCGAACACAACGACAGGTTTACCTTGAGTATCCACAGCAAAACCGGAACATCTATCTAGTGATCAACTAATTCCAAAATACCTTGATCTGCAAAAAATGTGCAGAAAGCGTAGCATGAGTACACCACAGCGGTACCCAATAAGTATCAAGACTAACCTCGGTGGAGTAGTGACGAGGGACAATCAAGACACCTACTGGACTAAACAACCTGAACAAGTATAAATGTGAACTAGCAGGGGACAATATCAATACATAACTAAGAATGATGACGATAACAAAACAATGCTTGTAATAGGAAACTAAGAGCAACAATTAGCAAGAGGGAACAAACAAGTAATAACGCTTTAGAGTAAACAAAACGTAGTTTCTGTCTGGTCAAACAAAATAAAGGAAATCATGTAACAACTCAATAAGAACAACCACTTTCACACTAGATTTATTCAAGAATTTCCATGAGGTACCAAACCTCATAATCACAAATCACAGGTCCCAATTCATGAACCCTAATCATTTGGCATCTTGTGCCCATACTACAATTAATAACCGCATGGATGACTCACGTGATAAAAGCACAACAATATCTAATATCCGCACGGACCATTCGCGCGCCAACAATAACAACTACTTATGACTGCACGGACAACTCATGTGCGAATAGAACAACTCTCCCACAGAAGGCAAGTAGATGAGAGTACATGTAAATGGTCAATAACATCAAGATTCATATTCTTAAATCGATATGGGTGATTAATTATGGGTATGCCTGTGAAAGTGTTCTATCACAATTCAAGTCAACAAGTAAGAGTAGAGACAATAAATGACACATAATAAACGATCACCACAAAATGTACAAGGTATAACTCACACAAGTTAGGCACATCACTACACAAACATCAACAATAACAATGCCCCCATTCCATCACAAGTCATCACAAATCATTCCCCGACATAGGCCACCTTGTCTCGCCATGTGTGCAATAATAAAATAAATTCCCGCCTTGTCTCGTAGCTCGCGCAAAAGAATATTTCTGCCAAGTCTCGTCATATGCGCAAACCCACATATATAGCCTGCCTTGTCACCCTGCATGTGCTAATATCAATAATAACAATAGCACGGACAACTCACGTGCGAACAACCCTGCAATCCTCTTAACAATATCACGTGTGCCAAAACATAACAACACAATATAAGGACTTCCACCACATGTGCCCATATGCCACAACTCTTCCGCAAAATAATTTCAACACCACAACCACGTATAGCCCTTGGCTCAACAACACTAAGTACAACAACAACAAAAATAACAACAACAACAACAACAACAACAATAAGGCAAGAGTACGCCAAGTAAATCAACACAAGAACTTTAGAACACAAAGAAACGGAAGAATAATCTCACAAAAGAAGACATAACAGGGAATGATGGTCTCAACAAGAATCGCTCAACAAGGGAGAGATGTGTAACAATGATTCCACAAAAGTACAATTTGACGAAAAGAGAGATAGCATGAATCAATGACCCCAAATAAGAATACGTCAACAATGAAAGGGATAGCAAAACTTCAATTAAGGCTAAGCAATTACGAAAAAGATAATATTAACTTCAATTAAGGTCGAGCAATTACGGAAGAGATAATAATAACTTTAATTAAGGAACATAAGAGTTTAATTGGCAACAAGGGTAGAACATGAATCACTTAATTCCAAATAAGACATGTAAGGGTGAATTTAACATTAGCATAATAACATAAGATCCTACAACTATCAAATTCCCAGAAATAAGTCCGAGTACGTACTCGTCACCTCGCGTACGCGGCCTTCACATGACACAATTAGTACGAATGACTCAAATCCTAAGAGGTAGTTCTCCCCCAAAATTTTAGGCAAGATACTTACCTTAAAGAAGCTAGACCGATACTCTAAAATGACCTTCTCGTGTGAAATACCCTCCGGACAGCTCAAATCTAGCCAAAATAACTTCAAATCATAAATAAAACTCGTAGGAAACAATTCCGGATAATAAAGCTTCGATCTTTAATTAAAACTAAAAGTCAACCCCGGGTCGCACCTCGGAACCCGACAAAATTTATAAGATCCGAACAGCCATTCAACCACGACTCCAACCATACCAAAATTACTTAAATCCGATCATAACTCGACCTTTAAATCCTCAAAATAAATTCTAGGAAGTTTCTAAATTTGTTTCCAAATTTATTAACGCAAAACACAAATTTAATGATGAAAATAATGATACAATTATGAAATATAATCAAATCCAAGTAAAGAACGCTTACCCCAATCCAACACGTGAAGAACCCCTCAAACATTGTTCAAATCCGAGGTCTCTAGATCAAAAGATGATAAATGGAACAAACCCTCGATTTGGGGAATTAATATTTTGCTGCCCATGCATTACACATCACGATCGCGAAGAAGAAAATCATTAGCAGCCAAAAATATGCTATGCGAATGCATAAAGGGAGAAGCGAACGCGAAAAAGAAATAATGTTGCCCCATGAAAAGCACTACGCGATCGCGAACGAAGGAATGTGAACGTGGCTAACCACTAAATCAGTCATCACGATCGCAGGGCCATTCTACGTGAACGCGAAGAACAAAAGTCTTTGCCCCCAGCATGGTCAACACTATGCTAACGCGAAAGATCAAATGCAAATGCAAAATATCAACACCCACACACACACGATCACGTACAAAACTATGCTAACACGAAGAAGGTAAAAGGACCTGTCACAAAATAGCCTTCGCGATTGTGGCTGCACCTTCACGATCGCAGAGGAAAACATCAGACACCAACAATCAACATTCCAAAATAGGAGAAAATGGCCCGTAGCCCATCCGGAACACATCCGAGGCCCCCTGGACCCCATCCAAATATACCAACTAGTTCTATAACCTAACGCGGACCTACTCGATACCTCAAATCACATCTAACAATGTCAAAACTACAAATCACACCTCGAATCCAACTTGGGAATTTTCAAATCTTCCACCTCCCAAACCTCGTGCCGAAACATACCAAATCAATCATGAATAACCTCAATTTTTGTATGCAAGTCCCAAATGAAACAACAGAGCTAATCCAACTCCCAAAAATGAAATCTGGACATGATATCAACAAAGTCAACTCCCGGTCAAACCTTGCAACCTTCCAAAACTTCAACTCCTAATTTTTCGCCAAAATACATCAAATTATCCTACGGACCTCCAAATCCAAATGCGGATGCACACCTAAGTCCAAAATCACCACACAAAGCTATTGGAATCATAAAGATAATACTGCAGAGTTGTCTGCACAAAAATCAAACTCCGGAACTCTTACCGCTTAAGCTTCTAAAACAAGAATCCTTATTCCAAATAAATCCCGAATCATCCGAAATCTGAACTCGACCTCAGACGCAAGTAATAATACATAGTAAGAAGATTCTCGAGATCTTCAGACGCCAAACGAGATGATAATAATCAAAAGAACCCGTTGGGTCGTTATATTCTCCATTTCTTAAACTAACATTCGTCCTCGAACGTGCCAAGAACCTTTTTGAAGTCCTCAAATCACTGAATGACCTTACCATATATATACTCAGGGGTGATCCCATGTCACTCCAATCCACATAGGTCCGACGATACCATCCCAACTGAAAATTATTCACTCTACCCATATTGATAACCTTAGAACCAAATTTCTCACCATTCGATCATTTCCAAAAGACTCGATTCCTAAATCAACACATGGTATTAGCCTCAACCAACTGCAAAAACGTATGCCTACACCCACACGAAGTGACACATTACAGATATGCCCATAACAACATCTCTGATCACAATAACTGTCCATAATCAAACCTAGCACTGGTAATTAACCTCATATCTGCTAGAACCCTATTCCAAACCTCCATAACATCGACAACGATGCATGAAACATGAATATGCCATGACTATTTGCTCAAAACAACAAGTCACACCCAATACCACTCGGGCACACACCTCACAAGCTAAAACCCAATAAGTACAACACGAATATGACTGCATATACAAGGAAACATATGAAAGAACTACAAAAAGCACGACAAACAAAACTCCCTATCAGTAGCATACTACGAATCAATTCCACAAGGGTGAGTCAAAGTATATGAACAACTCATAAGGATATCATCCTAATATAACTCCACCGCGGCCCGCAACACGATGCAGATATATCAAATCACATAAAGGCGTGAGGATCCCATCCTTAACTCTGAATCACAAGTAGAATACACATCATAACAATTGGAGCCTCCACTAATTCAATTTCCGCTAACAAAGTCACAACTCATACTGAACTCCCACACCGGTAAAGAATCTAAATCACACATCACAAACAACCACCCAAAAATCACAACCAAACCTACCGTAATGGATAAAAGAAAGTCACTCCTAGCCTTATAGCTCTCAATAGTGAACAAATCAAAACGATAGACACAAGCTATAACTATAGAATCTCCCAACAGGGGTAAACACATAAGTAGAATACAGAATCATAAAACTCACCCATATGTGAAGAAAAATAAGAGGACTCACAACGATAAGCAGAACCGGAACAATATACGAATGATGCTTCTCTATAAAATTTGGAACCATACCTGTAATGTCACCATCTACTGCAACGGCCTCATACCTACCATATAAAGCACATCAATGGGCTGGGCCTCCCCTCTTAGGTACCTGAAACACCGTGCGAAGCCTAAAGTGAAAACTGAACTGGCTGGCCCACAAAATCTCTACCATGTCATAACCTGCGTCCAAAATAGGGACCAGTAGATCCTTCTAGTCTACGAGGCATTTTAACCTCACTGACCTCTACCTTATGATCCCACATTCCCTCTAATATGCGAGAGATCTCTACCACCTATTGGAATGAAACATCCGTCTCCAATTCTTGAGCCTTGCTTAATCGGATACCATGACTGAGTCCCTCAATGAACCTGCAGACTCGCTTTCTAACTGTAGAAACCAAAGTAGGTGCATGTCTAGACAAATCACTGAATCTAACGACATACTCTGACACTGACACAGTGACCTCGCGCAGCTACTCAAACATCATGCGCCAGGCATCCGGAAGGGTCTGGGCTATAAACTCTCTCAAGAATATCTCTGAAAATTGAGCCCATCAAAGTGAAGCTGCATCGACCAGGCTACCCAAATCATACGCTCGCCACCACCGATATGCCTCCCCCTTAAGTTGTAACATAGTAAAGCAATCCCACTCATCTCCACAATACCCATAGTGCGGAGAATATGGTGGCAATCCTCTAGAAAACCATGGGTATCCTCTGAAGACAAACCACTGAAAGTACGAGGGTGATACTTCTTGAAACTTGCAAGTCTAAGCTATTCTTCCTCAGATTATGCTGCCCCAACCACAGGCTGAACTGGAATAACAGGCTGTGCTGGTACCTGACCCAAAACTAGACCAATGTGGACTCGCTGCTCTGGAGTACAGGTGACAAGAGTCAAAGCTCGTCCCTCGGTCTGTGAGGTAGCTGGTGCAACCAAAATCAACCTCCTAATCAAATATGCCAAACATGCTCACGAACTGTGCTAAAGTCTCCCGAAGTCCCGGGTAACGACAGGCCCCTCCGGTACTTGTCCCCCAACCAGAGCTAGTGGAGGCTCTTCAGCCACTACTCTGACATGTGCTCTAGATACAACACGTGCTCCTCCTCGGCCTCGACCTCTGCCTCTTCCCCGACCCCTAGCAACACCGGCTCTGGGGGGAGTTGTCATCAGTAACTGCAACTCGTGTCCTCACCATCTGTGATAGAATAGAATGGCAAAGACTCAAACTCTGAGATAAGTAAACTCGCATGATAGGAGTGAAAGAATTGAAACTGTCCTAATAGTTCCATAGCCTCTCGAAGATAAGTACAGACATCTCCCTACTGATCTGCAAGACTCTACTAAACTCTCTTATGACTCGCAGCACCTATGACCTTAGAGCTATGATACCAACTTGTCACGACCCCAATTTCTCTACGTAGAATGTCGTGATGGAACCTAGTCGTAGGGAATAGGTTATCCTAACACTTAATAAATTTAAGACAGAATTTAATCGTAAACAAGTATTAAGCATGAAACTAAAATTTTCTATACAAGGACAACAATCCCAAAACAGGTAGTACAAGTCATAAGCTCTACTAATTTTTCTAGAAAATCCTAAGTACAGTTGTTCCAGAATAGAAATAAACAGTACAAGTACAATATCAGAAGGTGACTCTGAGGTTTGTGAACGCAACAACAGGTTAACCTTGAGTCTCCACAGCAAAACCCAAAAATCTAGCTAGTGATCAACCAACTCTGAAATACCTTGATCTGTACAAAAATGTGCAGAAAGCGTAGCATGAGTACACCATAGTGGTACCTAGTAAGTACAAGGACTAACCTCGGTGGATTAGTGACGAGGGACAGTCAGGACACCTACTAGACTAAACAACCTGAAAAAGTATAAATGTGAACTAGCAGGGGAAAATATCAACATAGAGCTAAGCACGATGATTATAGAAAAACAATGCTTGTAATAGGTAACTAAGAGCAACAATAAGCAAGACGAAACAAATAAGTAATAACAATGTAGAGTAAGTGGAACACAGTTTAAGTCCGGTCAAACCAAATAAAGGAAATCAAATAAAAATTCAATAAGAACAACTGCTTTCACGCTATATTTATCCAAGAATTTCCACAAGGTACCAAACCTCATAATCACATATCACGGGTACCAATTCATGAATCCTAATCATTTGGCATCTTGTGCCCACATTACAATTCATAACTGCATGGACGTCTCACATGCCATGAGCACGTCAATATCTTATATCTGCACGAACCACTCATGTGCCAACAATAGCAACAACTCATGACCACACAGACAACTCACATTTGAATAGAACAACTCTCCCACAGAAGGCAAGTAGACGAGAGTACATGTAAATGGTCAATAAAATTGGATTCATCTTCTTAAACCGATATGAGTGTTTAATTATATATGTTTGTGCAAGTTTTCTATCACAATTCGAGTCAACAATTAAGAGTAGAGACGATGGATGGCACATAAGAAACATCACCACAAAATGTACAAGGTATAACTCACACAAGGTAGGCACACCACTACACAAACATCAACAATAACAATGCCCCCAAGCCATCACAAGTCATCATAAATCATTCCCCGACATAGCCCACTTTGGCTCTCCACGTGCGCATGAATAAAGTAAATGCTCGTCTTGTCTCGCTGCACACGCACAATAATATTGCCACCTCGTCTCGCCACATGCACAAACCCACATATATATCCCGCCTTGTCATGAAGCATGTGAAAATGTCAATAATAACAATAGTACGAATAACTCACGTGCAAACGCCCCGATAATCCTCTCAAAAATATCACGCATGCCAAAACATAACAACACAATATAAGGTCTTTCACCACATGTGCCCATATGCCATAATTTTTTCTCGAAACAATTTCAATACCACATCCACGCATAGCCCTCGGCTTAACAACACTGAGTATAACAACATCAACAACAATAACGCAAGAGTACGACAAGCAAATCAACACAAGAACATCAAAGCACAAAGAAATGGAAGAACGAGCTTACAAAGAAAGACAAAACAGAGAATGATGGTCTCAATAAGAATAACTCAACAAGGGAGAGATAATGTTTAATAGGGTAGGGTATCACCAGGACTATCTTGTAACAACCCAACCGGTTGTTTTGAGCATTTACATTCCGTTCAGCCATTTGAAATGTTTAGTAGTTTCGTATAACTTGTGTGAATCGTAAGTTTTGATTTTCAGGTGTTTTAAAATTTATTTGGAAGAATGCGTTTCATGACTTAAGCTTTAAGTTAGAAGAGTTGACAAAGTTGGAATTTTTCGTATTTAACCTCGGATTGGAGTTTGATGGTTCCATTAGGTCCGGATGGTGATTTGGACTTGGGCATATGCCCAATTTTGCATTTGGATATTTCTAGAAAAATTCGGAACTATTTGGCGAAAGTTAGAAATTTGAAGGTTTGAAATGTTCATAAGTTTGACCGGGAGTTGACTTTGATGTTATCCAGTTTGAATTGTGGTTCTGGGATTTGGAATAGGTTCATTATGTCATTTGGAACTTGTGTGAAAATTTGAGGTCATTTCGAGTTCATTTGATATGTTTTGGCACAAGTTTTGAAAGTTGAAAGTTCAAAAGTCATAAAATTTGATTTGAGGTGCGATTCGTGCTTTTAATGTTGCTATGTGAGATTTGACACCTCGAATAGGTCCGTGTTAAATATTTGGACTTGTTAGTATGATTTGACAGGGTCTCGAGGGGCTCGGGTGTATTTTGGATCATTGGTTGAGAGACTAGTTAAGTTAAAAAATTTGGAGTTTGACCATGGTCATTATCTGGTCAAGACAACCTCTTTTTCGGTTAGGGGTTGGAATTTCGGGATTTTAGCTCATTCTTTCATATTTTGAACCCTAGACTCGGATTTGGGCGATTTTGGAGGCAATTTTTACCACAAGGATTGGGGTTAGTGTTCTGTACTTGGTTTTGATTATATTTCATGAATCTATCTTCGATTTTGGCATTTGGATTATGATTCTAAAATAGAAATTGAGGGTTTTTGTCCAAACTTTTCTAAAGTAAAATTTTTGGGTTTTGAAGATCAATTCGGAATCGGATTTGAGTGAAATTAGTATGGTTGGGCTCGTAATTGAATGGGTTGTCCGATTTTGTGAGTTTTGTCAGGTTCCGAGGTGCGGGCCGGGTTTGACGTTTTTGTGGACTTTGAGTAAATGTGTAAAGATTCAACCTTTATCGATTGGGTTTGCTTCCTATGGAATTATTTGATGATGTTGAGTTGGTTTTGTCTATATTTGAGCCGCTTGGATGATGATTTGAGTGGGATGGCGCTTCTAGTGTATCGATTTGGCTTTTTTGAGGTAAGTGGCTTGACTAACATTATTGGGGAAATTTTTCCTACTAATTGCCATTGTTTGCTACATGTGGGGGTGATATATATATGAGGTGACGAGCGTATATGCATGTGCCAGGGTTAATCATGCTCATGGATACATTTTATGATTAATTGTGCCTTGTAGAATTATTTGACCTTGTTTCATTTCTTACTTGACGTCTATATTACTAAGAATATGAAATTAAATGCTAGAAAACAAGATTTAACTTATTATAACTTGATTAAAAGTTGACGAATTTTTGTGAAACCATTGATGTGTTAAGTTCGTTCATCACTATGATTAATCATTAATACATCGCTATGACCGTTATTATTGAGATATTGGATTCTATACTTGAGTTAAAGATCATTTTTGAGACTTGTCAAAATACTTGAACAATAAAGTACTTGAGGTTTATTGAATTGTTATTGGCTTGAAAGCTGTGATTGATGGTCATTCGAAATATTCGCTTAAACACTCTCCTTAATGTTACTCATACTTCCTACCTTTCTTGTCAATGATGTACATATGCTTGGTGAGGAAGAGCGTAAATGTCACGACCCAAATTCCATCGTAGGTCATGATGGCGCCCAACACCGTTGTTAGGCAAGCCAACTCTAATCAACTAATGATTTCTTATTTATTTTACCAAACAATCCCGTCATTTACTATATCTCAAATTTAAAACAACCGATAATTAAAAAGTTCATAGTAATAGAGATACAACCCAAAATAATAGTCTACAAAGTGTGTGCCAGGAACTAGTGTCACAAGTACTAGGGAAACTAGTATAATGTAAGAAAATACCACTATCCTACTGCCTGAAACAGAATAGACAGTACATAACAAAAATAAAAGAAGAGAACTCTGGTATGCTTATGAACGGCTCGGAAGGGGCAGCTCACCGTGAGATCTCGATAAGGATTTAGGAACGCACGCCAGACGTTTAGTATGAGTACATAAACAACATGTACCCAGCAAATATCCAGTCTAACCTCAAAAAAGTAGTGACGAGGGGTCGACTTGACACTTAATAAGGCCAATATCAATAATATTTAGGTGTTACCCTAAGCATGAATATCATGAATATGATGACAGTCCCAAAACAAGGAGAAATAGGATATTATTTCTTAACAGTATATCAATTTTAGTCATATCATGTAATAAGTACATTTCAAGCATTTAAGCAGAATATATCACGGAAAAGTTCCACATAAATAACATGCGCACATCATGCCGAGATCGTACGGTCCGGTCCGACATAATAATAAAAACTGTGCACTGCCAGAGGGTCGAATGACACGAACCATAGATGCATCTATTTCTACTGAGGCGATCGATCCGATCCACAATTTGCAATTATTATCAAGTAAGAACACATTGCTCATTTATAGTCAAATAAATTCATACAAGTTCTCAAGTAAGTGCGTATATCCGTTTATATTTATTTACAATTTCTAGCATGTCCTAGGTGATCTTCGTAGCAAGCAAGAACGTAAGAATTTGCAAGTATGGCATGATACGGGTCCTAAACTACCCGGACAATTAGCATCTACGCATGGACTCTCGTCACCACGTACGTACGTAGCCCCCATAGATAGTCACATACATTTAGTTAATTCACCTAGGGTTTATTTCCCTCTTACGAGGTTAGAAAGGAGACTCACCTTGCTCCAAAGTTTACTTCCAATTTCAAGAACACGCTCAAACCCTCAATTCGGAGCCGAATGATCCAAAACTATTCAAATGGGGTATGATCTAGTCAATACAAACCCAAGAATTCATATTCTAACTATTAAAGTAATTTCCCAACCCTAAATACAAGTTTCATGTAATTCATCCCCGCCCACGTGCTTGGATTTCGGAAATTTCCGCGGGAAGTTTTTTACCCATAACCTAACGATTAAGAAATATGATTTTTACTTCATTCCATAACGAATTCCGTGGTTAAATCTTGTTTTTATCAAAACCCTAGGTTTTTACTCTAAACCCACAATTGTCACTAATTTACATGGTGTAATCTACTCCTAACTATGTATTTAACTCACATTAAGTAGGAATAACTTACCTCACAACGCTAGGCTGAAATCCCCTCTTTGGAAGCTCCCAAATCGCCCAAGAAGTGAATGAAATGTGTCAAAATTACACATTTCCCGTATTAAATGAAGGCACTGCCTTTCCGCACCTGCGGTTAGGGTACCGCATCTGCGGTCTTGCTTCTACGAGGGAAGGTCTGCATCTATGAAATTTGGCCGGGCTAGCTGGGGCCGTATCTGCAGTCTAGCGGTCGCTTCTACGAAGAAAGGAGCTGCATCTGCGGTTCTTGGGCTCCTCTCCTTGGGCCGCACCTGTGAGGGATTGGCCGCTTCTGCAGTCTCGCACCTGCGGCTGGCCAACCACAGATGCTGTTATGACAGATGCCTGGAGCTTCATCTCCTTCCAACATTTTCTAACTTAACTCGAGCCTCGTCCAATTGACGCTCGGGGCCCCGAGGCCCAGCCTGCACATACCGACAAGTTTGAAATCATAAAATGGACTCAGTAGAACCCTTGGAATGCCCGAAACAATGCTAAATCTAAGAATCACCCCCTAAAACCAATTGAATCAAACTTATTAACTTCAAGTTCTTCATTCTACCTCCGAAGTAATGAAACAAACTTATACTACTCAGATTGACACCAAATTTTGCGTAGACGTCTTAAATGACAATACAGTACTATTCCCGGTCTCGGAATTCCGTTCGGACCTCGATATCATAAAAATCCGCTCCAAAACAAATTGAAAGAACTTCAAAATCCTTAAGGAATCAACGTTCACTATTAGGCGACAAAACGCTCCCGGGTCATCCAAAACCCGATCCGGACATATGCCCAAGTCCGAAATCATCACACAAACCTGTTGGAACCTTAAAATGCTGATTCGGAGGTCATTTACTCAAAATGTTGACCGAAGTCAAACTTGTCTTTTTAAGCCAACCTTAAGGAACCAAATGTTTCGATTTCAACCCAAACTTTTTCAATTCCCGAACCAACCATCCCCGCTAGTCATAAATAAGTAAAATCAAGTATGGGAAGTCTTATTTAGGGGATAGGGGTTCTAGAAGGAAAAATGACCAGTCAGGTCGTTACATTCTTCACCTCTTAAACAAACGTTGGTCCTCGAACGGGTTTAGATTCATACCTGAAGTGCTAATAAGTGTGGATATCTGCTCCGCATGTCCTCCTCGAACTCCCAGGTAGCCTTATATACTAGTTGGCCCCTCCACTGGACCTTTACCCCAGAAATCCTCTTGGATCTCAACTGGCGATCTTGTCTATCAATAATGGAAACTAGCTCCTCCTCGTAACCCAAGTTCTCGTCCAACTGAATAGTACTGAAGTCTAACACATGAGACATGTCGGCGTGATACCTCCGAAGCATAGATACGTGAAAAATTGGATGAACTCCCGATAAGCTGGGGGTAAAGCAAGCTCATAGGCAACCTCCCCAACTCGCCTCAACACCTCAAATGGGCCTATAAACCTGGGGCTCAACTTACCGTTCTTTCTGAATCTCATAATACCCTTCATCGGCGAGACTTTCAAGAGAACCTTCTCGCCGACCATGAATGATACATCACACGCCTTCTCATCCACGTAACTCTTCTTTCTGGACTATGCTGTGCGAAGTCTTTCCTGAATCAACTTTACCTTTTCCAAGGCATCTTTCACCAAATCTGTACCATACAACTTGCTCAAACCATCCGATAGGAGAACGACATCGCCGACCATATAAAGCCTCAAATAGAGCCATCTCGATGCTGGACTGATAACTGTTGTTGTAAGAAAACTCAGCCAGAGGCAAAAACTGATCCCACTGCCCTTCAAAGTCAATCACACATTCCCTAAGTATGTCCTTTAGAATCTGAACTGTCTGCTACGACTGCCCGTCGATCTGCGGGTGAAATGTTGTGCTGAGCTCTACATGGGTACCCAACTCACTCTGTACGGCTCTCCAGAAATGAGAAGGGAACTGAGGGCCTGTATCTAGTATGATGGAAACAGGCACACCATGCAATTGAATTATCTCCCCGAATGTAGATCTGAGCCAACCTCTCTGAAGTAGAAGTAGTCACAACCCGAATAAAGTGTGCCAACTTGGTCAACCTGTCGACAATGATCCAAACTGCATCAAACTTCATCAATGTCCACGGTAATCCAACTACAAAGTCCATAGTATGCGCTCCCACTTCCACTCAGGTATAGGCATCTGCTGAAGTAGGCCACCTAGCCTCTGGTGCTCATACTTAACTTGCTGACAATTTAAACATATAGCCACATACTCAACTATGTCTTTCTTCATTCGCCGCCACCAGTAATGCTGCCTCAGGTCACAATACATCTTTGTATCACCTAGATGAATGGAATACCGTGAACTGTGTGCCTCCTCTAGAATCCTCTCCTTCAAGCCATCAACATTAGGAACACATAAGCGACCCTAGAGTCGCAAAATACCATCCTCGCCAATAGAAACCTCCTTGGCACTACCCTGTAGCTCCGTGTATCTAGGAACTGCCAAATGCGGATCATCAAACTGCCGAGCCTTGATCTGCCCCAATAATAAAGACTGAGCAACAACACATGCAAGGACTCAACTGGGCTCTGAAATGTCCAACCTCACAAGTCTGTTAGCCAAGGACCGAACGTCCAAAGCTAGTGGCCTCTCCTCCGCCGTGATGTATGACAAGCTACCCATACATTCTGCCTTACTACTTAAGGCATATGCGGCCACATTTGTCTTGCCCGAATGATAAACAATGGTGATATCATAATCCTTCAGTAACTCAAGCCATCAACGCTACCTCAAATTGAGATCCCTCTGCTTGAACAAATTCTGTAAGCTGCGATGATCAGTATAAACCTCACATCACACCCCATATAGATAATGCCTCCATATCTTAAGAGCATGAATAATCGTTGCTAACTCTAGGTCGTGCACATGGTAATTCTTCTCATGAATCTTCAGCTGACGTGAAGCATATGCAATAACTCGCCCCTCCTGCATAATACACATCCCAAGCCAACACGTGAAGCGTCACAATATACCGTATACATCCTTGAATCAGAAGGCAACACTAGAACCAGTGCTGTAGTCAAGGCTGTCTTGAGCTTCTGAAAGCTCGCCTCATAATCATCGGACCGACAAAAAGGAGCACCCTTCTGGATCAATCTAGTCAATGGTGATGCAATAAATGAAAGACACTGCACAAATCGGTGGTAATAACCTGCTAACCTCAGGAAACTATTGATCTCGTTCACTGAAGTAGGATGCGACCAACTCTGAACCGCCTCAATCTTCTCGGGATCCACCTTAATAACCTCTCCTGATACAATATGCCCCAAGAATGCTACTGACTCTAGCCAAAACTCACACTTGGAGAACTTAACATATAGCTTATGCTCTCGCAAGGTCTGAAGCACTACTCTCAAATGTTGCTCGTGCTCCCCCAATCTACATGAGTATATCAAGATATCATCAATGAAGACAATAACAAAGGAATCAATGTAAGTCCTGAACACCCTGTTCATCAAGTCCATAAATGCCGCTGGGGCATTAGTCAAGCCAAAGGACATCACAAGAAACTCATAATGGCCATATCTAATAGGGAAAGAAGTCTTCGGGACATCTGGGTCCCGAATCTTCAACTAATGATACCCTGATCTCAAGTCGATCTTAGAGAACACCCTAGCACCCTGCAACTAGTCGAACAAATTATCAATGCGTGGCAATGGGTACTTGTTCTTGATGGTAGCCTTGTTCAACTGGCGGTAATCAATGCACATCCAAATAATCCTGTCCTTCTTCTTCAGCAACAACACTGGTGCACCCTAAGGTGACACACTCGGTCTCACAAACCCCTTTGATAACTACTCCTCAAGCTGCTCCTTCAAATCCTTCAACTCTTTCGGAGCCATGCGGTACGGTGGTATACAGATAGGCTGGGTTCCTAGAGCTAAATCAATACAGAAATCAATATCATGATCCGGTGGCATGCCTGGAAGATCATAAGGGAACACATCAATGAACTCCCGAACCGCTAGATAAGTCAAACAACCCTTTTCGACCATATGCCGAGCCTTTAGAAAATAAATAACCCGACTAGATGTACTGAGGAACCCTTCCACTCCAACCTCGGCAACTCTGGCATCGCTAAAGTAACAGTTTTGGCATGGAAATATAGGACGACATGATATGGGGATAACCAGTCCATGCCCAAGATGACCTCAAAGTCGGTCATATCAAGTAATAGAAGGTCTGATCTAGTCTCAAAACCACAAAATATGACCACACAGGATCAGTAAACCCGATCCACAACTACAGAATAGCCCATAAGAGTGGAAACATGAACAGGAGTACCCAAGGACTCACGAGGAATATCCAGAAAATGAGAAAACAGAGATGATACATATGAATATGTAGACGCTGGATGAAATAGCACTAAAGCATCCCTACCGCAGATGGAAATAATACATGTGATAACGGCATATGTTTTGGCCGAAAAAGCATAGAATTTGGCTGGAGCGCCAGCTGGCTGGCCTCCCCATATTGAGCAGTAGCTGGATGACCTCTCCCTGCTTGGCCTCCACCTCTAGGACGACCCCTACTTGTCTGTCCTCCACCTCTGGGCGGTTGGGAAGCCGGTGCTGTAATCATAAGTTGCTGACCCTGATGTACTTCCTTGCCACGAAATTTAGGGCAATATCTCCTCATGTGACGAAGGTCTCCACACTCGAAACAACCCTTCGGTGCAGTGACATGCTGTCTCGATGTATGACCCTGATGGCCTATAGAACCACTGGAAGAAGCTTGTATAGCTGGTGGGTGGTATGAACTCTCCGGTATCGCGCTGAAGTAGGAACCAGAAGAACCCCCGGGACCTGAATACCCACTGGAAGAACCCTACATAGCTGGCGGGTGTTAAGAACTCTCTGGTATGGCGCTGAAATAGGAGCGCTGGAGCACCTCGAGGAGGTGGTGGTTCTGAATATGCGGGCCTGCTGGGCTGACCCCTCCCAAACTGACCTCTGCCCCTAGCCGGAGCACCTCTAAACTCTCCAGAGAATTGAGCCCTCTTGTCCTGCTGCATCTGCTCTCTACCTCTCATACGATAGCCCTCAATCCTACGAGAAATCTCAACTACCAGCTGATAAGAAGTCCCCATCTCCACCTCTCGGGCCATGTTGGCCATAATACCAGAATGTAACCCTGCAACAAACCTCTGCACCCTCTCTGCGTCAGTAGGAAGTATCATCAGTGCATGGTGGGACAGCTCAAAAACCTCGCCTCATAGTCGGTCAGCGACATCTAGCCCCGATCAAGCTGCTCAAAGTGATACCACAACTTTTCCCTCTCAGAGGGTGGAATATACCTATCCAGGAAAACCTGTGTGAACTGACTCCAAGTAATGGGAGGAGAACCTGCTGGCCTGCTAAGAACATAAGACTGCCACCATTTACAGGCCCTACCCTCCAAATGGAACGTAGTGAAGTCAACCCCATGAGACTCCAATATCCTCATGTTGTGCAGTCTGTCCCTGCACCTATCAATGAAATCCTGGGCATCCTCATGATGCTCACCTCCGAAGACAGGATGGTGTAGCCTAGTCCATTTGTACAATAACTTCTGTGGATCACCGTCCGCAGCCGGTCTGGGCTCATGTACCACTACGGCAACCGTCTTAGCCCCATCCGCGGGTAGTGCACCCAGAGTCTGATACACTGCAACTGCATGACCAGGAGCCAGAGCAGTAGGGGTCTGTGCTCCCCCTCCCACCTGAGATGTTGTCTGCTAGAAATAAACTAGCCTGAGTCATGGTATCCATGAACCGCAACATACATACCATGACCTCCTAGAAACCCGGTGTTGTCATAAAGTCCGCTGGTTTAGGCTCAGCTGCGGGCACCTCGCCCTGCTCCTCAATGATAGGATCCCCCGCAGGATTATCGGTGGTGAAACTAGGGCAGCTCTGGGGCGTCCTCATTCCCTACCTCGGGACGGTGCCCTCCCCCGACCTCTACCTTGGCCTCTAGCAACGGGGGGAGCAGCTCCTCCCGGGTCTGGAACATCTGCCGTGCGTGTCCTCACCATCTGGGAGAGAATAGAAGAAGGAAATGTAGTATACCATCAACTGTACGTTAGAAGATAAATAAAGAGTAGTTTCCTAACACCTTATATCCTCTCAAAGATAAGTACAGACGTCTCTGTATCGATCCGCAAGCCTTTATTTTGTTTGCCCGTGACTTGTGAGACCTACGTGAACCTAGTGCTCTGATACCATGTTGTCACAACCCAAATTCCATCGTAGGTCCTGATGCCGCCCAACACCGTTGTTAGGAAAGACAAATCTAATCAACTAGTGAGTTCTCATTTAGTTTACCAACCAATCCCGTCATTTACTAAATCTCCAATTTAAAATAGCCGATAATTAACAAGTTCATAGTAATAGAGATACAACCTAAAATAATAGTCTACAAAGTGTGTGTCAGGAACTAGTGTCACAAGTACTAGGTAAACTAGTAGAATGTACAAAAAGACCACTATCCTACTGCCTGAAACAGAATAGACAGTACATAACAACAACAAAAGAACAGAACTTCGGTATGCTGCTGAACGACTCGGAAGGGGCAGCTCACCGTGAGATCTCGATCTGGAATTAGGAACGCGCGTCGGATGGGTAACTAGATGAACCTGCCTTAGATCCTGTACAGTTAAGTACAAAACCGAAGTATGAGTACATAAACAACATGTACCCAACAAGTACCAGTCTAACCTCGAAGAAGTAGTGACGAGGGGTCGACTTGACACTTACTATGGCCAATATGAATAATATTTAGGAGTTATGCTAAGCATGAATATCATGAATATGATGACAGTCCCAAAATAAGGAGAAATAGGATATTACTTCTTAATAATATATCAATTTCAGTGATGTCATGCAATAAGTACATTTCAAGCATTTAAGCAGACGATATCACGGAAAAGTTCCACATAAATAACATGCGCACATCATGCCGAGGTCGTACGGCTCGGTCCGACATAATAGTAAACTGTGCACTGCAAGAGGGTCGAATGACGTGAACCATAGGTGCATCTATTTCTACCGAGGCGATCGGCCCGATCCACAATTAGCAACTATTATCAAGTAAGCACACATTGCTCATTTATAGTCAAACAAATTCATACAAGTTCTCAAGTAAGTGTGTACATATGTTTATACTTATTTACAATTTCTAGCATGTCCTAGGTGATCTCTGTAGCAAGCAAAAAAGTATGCATTTGCATGTATGGCATGAAATGGGTCCTAAAATACCCAGACAATTAGCATAATAGTAGCTACACATGGACTCTCGTCACCACGTACATATGTATCCCCCATAGATAGTCACATACATTTAGTTAATTCACCTAGGGGGTTAATTCCGGGGCTCTCCCCTTGAGTTGCACCTGCGAGGGATTGGCCGCTTCTGCGGTCTCGCACCTGTGAATGGCCAACTGCATGTGCGGTTATGATAGATGCCTGGAGCTTCAGCTTTTTCTAACATTTTCTAACTAAAACTCGAGCCTCGTCCAATTGGCTCTCGGGGCCCCCGAGGCCCTGCCTGAAAATACTGACAAGTTTGAAATCATAAAATGGACTCGGTCGAACTCTCAGAATGCCCGAAACTACGCTAAATCTAAGAATCACCCCCTAAAACCAATTGAATAAAACTTATGAACTTCAAGTTCTTCATTCTACCTCTGAATTAACGAAACACACATATACTACTCGGATTGACACCAAATTTTACATACAAGTCTTAAATGACAATACAAAACTATTACCAATCTCAGAATTCCATTCGGACCTCGATATCATTAAAACCCACTCCAAACCAAATTTAAAGAACTTCAAAATCCTTAAGGAATCAACTTTCACTATTAGGCGTCAAAACGCTCTCGGGTCATCCAAAACCCGATCCGAACATACGACCAAGTCTGAAATCATTACATGAACCTATTGGAACCTTCAAATCCTGATTTTGAGGTTGTTTACTCAAAATGTTGATCGAAGTTAAACTTGGCCTTTTAAGCCAACCTTAAGGAACCAAGTGTTCCGATTTCAACCCAAACTTTTCCAAATCCGGAACCAACCATCCCCGCAAGTCATAAATCAGTAAAAGAAAGTACGGGAACTCTTAATTAAGGGAACGGTGTTGTAGAAGGCAAAATGAGCAGTCAAGGGTGTTTCCGTGCAAGCGAGGACGAGGGACATGCATTATGTTGTGATTATCGTCTCCTTGCGTACACGTTCATGCCTTTATCTTGAGCTGTTATTGTTGCACCTATGTTTCCTATGTGACTTGTCGTTTTTGTTCTGTCTTTGTTCTCTATCTAAATTGTTGTTGTGTTTCTCATGGCTTCTACTTGTTTAACTTGCAAATATCATGCCTCTTTTATTGCTGATATATCTACATCCATGTCGTTTATACTTTGTTGCACTTTAGTATAAGTCTTCTACCACGTTAGTCATTCATGCCTTCTATTTGTTAGCTCATAAAGATCATGCTATCCCCTCTTATTTGTTATATCTAGATCTAGGCTTTCTACCATGCTAGTTAGGTGAAGTCCATGTTCCTCTTTCCTAATTGCTGCCATTACTCCCATGCTTTCAACCTACTCTATTACCGTTGTCCATATGTATTGCTTCGTTCATTGTTACCACTTGTCTATTTCTTACTTTGTCATTACTATTATCAACATTTCTGCCACCTGGATGGTACTGTTATACACATATTTGGTGAGGATGATATAAATGCATAAAGGGTGTTGCCATGCCGTTTGATTTGATGTATTGAGTATATTTTTCTGTAATGACCCGACCGGTTGTTTTGAGAGTTGTATCCCCATTTCCCCATTTTCTACTCATTTTATGCTTAATAGTAGCTATGTGACTTGCTGCTATAGTTAATTCAACTCCGGGGACGTTTTGGAATGAGTTGAGACACTTAGTCTTAAGGTTGGGAGCTTTTGTTGAAAAAGATGACCGAATGTTGACATATGTGTGAATGACTTTGGAATAGAGTTTTGATGGTTCCGTTAGCCCCATTGGGTGATTTTGGACTTAAGATGTGTCCAAATAGTGATTTGGAGGTCCGTAGTTGAATTAGGCTTGAAATGGCAAAAGTTGGAAATTTAGAAGTTTGACCAAGAGTTGATTGTGATTACCGGGCTCAGATTGGGGTTCTGGTAGTTGGAGTGGGTTTGTGGTGTCCTTCATGACTTTTGTGCAAAATTTGAGGTCAATCAAACATGATTTTATAGGTTTCGACATCGAATGTAGAAGTTAGAAGTTCAAAAGTTCATTAGGCTTGAATTGATGCGCGATTCGTGATTTTAGCGTTATTTGATGTGATTTGAAGGCTCGAATATGTTTGTATCATGTTTTAATACTTGTTGGTATATTTGATTGAGGCCACGGGGGCCTAAGATGAATTTCGGATGGTTAACCGATCGAATTTGGAATTTGAAAGACTGTTGAAGCTTACCATTTCTGGTGCAATCGCACCTGCCCATTTTTTTTTATCATAGGTACAAGATCATAGATGCAAGCAGGGGAGCGCAAATGCGGCCTGGAGAGAGGTCACATGTGCGATGGAATTTTTCACACCTGCGTGCGGCAGATGCGACGAATGGAGTGTAGAAGTGGAATTGGACTAGGGGACTGTGGAGCACAGATGCGGAAGAGATCCGCAGGAGTGGGCTCGCAGCTGCGTGTGTGTTATCGTAGAACCGAAGGTAGTGGTGTCATGGGTATACCCCAGAAGCGATAGATTTCTCGCACATGCAAGACCGTAGATGCGGCTTAATGAGTCGCAGGTGCGAAAGCACTGGGCAAAGTATTAAATTCGAGGATTTCATGATTTTTATCATTTTGGACATATCAAGCTCGGGCTTAAGTTTTTGAGAGGGATTTCGAAGGGATTCTTGAGGTAAGTCACTTGTGGTCATTTTTGTTCAATAATTTTGTTTCCCCATTGAATTTCCCACCTAGTTTATGTATTTTTGAGGTGTAATTTTGGGGGTTGAGGCTAGGAATTTGGAGAGTTTAATTTGGGGATTTGAGTGACGATTTGGTGTTGGATTTTGGTAAATTTTGGTATGGTTGGACTCATGGTTGAATAAGCTTCCCAATTTTGTGGCTTTTATCGGATTTCAAAATGTGGGCCCCGGGGCAAACTTTTGAGTTGACTTTTGATTAAGAACTTAGCATTTTATATGGAATTGATTCCTTTAGCTCATGTTGATTGTATCAAACTACTTGCGACTAGATTCGGGGCATTCAGAGGTCGTTTTTCGAGGAAAGACCTTGTCGGAGTAGGGATTTGCATAGTTTGAGGTAAGTATTACTTCTAAACTTGGTTCTGGGGGTATGAAACTCCGAATTACGTGTTATGTGATTGGTGTTGAGGTGACACACATGCTAGGTGACAGCGTGTAGGCGTGCACCGTAAGAATCGTGACTTGGTCAATTCCATGAAACTGTATAGTTGATTAATCTTATTGATACCTGCATTTTTACCATGTGTTAGAGAAATTAAGCTGCCAATCATGTTAGATATCCTGCTTAGGCTACGTGCTGGTACTGTTGGGACCCACAAAGGTCGTATTACATGTTGAATTATTTGTTTAATTTTCCATTCTATACTCAGTTCCAGCTATTATTTGCATATCATATCTTAGTCTCTATTGTCCTTTTTGATACAACATATCCTCGTTGTTTGGGCTGATTATCCCAATTTTTGTGAGCTTGAGATACTGGAGAGATTAATGACTGAGTGAGGATGAGGGCATATTGTGAGTGATGTTTATGGGATCGGGCTGCACGCCGCATAAGGTTTTGTTGATTCATGCCAAGATTTGGCTTATTATGGCGCTTGGGCTAGATCAGTTCCTCCGAAGTCTGCACATCCACATTGGGCGTAGTTGCGAGCATTTATTTATATTTGGGATGGATCTGCCCTGGTTTATTTGCATTTGGGATGGATCTGCACTGGTTTATTTGCATTTGGGCTGGTTCTACCTTGTTTTGTACTGCAGTTTATTGCAAAACCTGAAAGCATGTCTAAAGTTTGTACCATTACTTGTTGATTATGAATTCTTAGATATCACTATCATATTGTTTTGTGAATTTCCATACTGTTAATTCTGTATGTGAGCTGCAATGTTCGAGTCTGTCACTACTTTTAGTCCAAATATTAGATTTGCTACTTATTGAGTAGGTTGTACTCACGCTACACCCTGCACCTCGTGTGTAGATCCAGGTGTTTCTGGTCATGGTGGTTGCTGATACACATAGTCCAAACATTCGGAGATCATCGAGGAAGCTGATTTGGAGCCCGCAGACCTTGCCTCTGCTCCCCTATCTTCCAATTTATTTATTCACTTATACTTTCTAGACAGTGTACCAGACTAGTCATTATGCATACGCTCATGTACTCAGTGACACCCCGGTTTTGGGAAACTTATGTATTCAACTATGATATTCTACCTCATTTTATGAGATTTTTGTTTATTTAATGTTTTAGTATGTTTCAATGTTGAAAGTGTTGGAAAGGTGTAAGTAATCAGCTTGCCTAGTACCATGATAGGCGCCATCACGACATGTTAGGTTTTGGGTCGTGACAAGTTGGTATCAGAGCCTAGGTTACATAGGTCACAAGAGTCATGACCAGGATCAGTAGAGTCTTGCAGATTGGTACGAAGATGTCTGTACTTATATTTGAGAGGCTGCCTAACCCTTAGGAAACTTCACATTCTTGTATTTTGTTGTGCGAATTTGTTGATTCCGAGAACTAAACTTCTGTTATACTATTCTCTCACAGATGATGAGGACATGTGCTACCGGACTGGACGGACAACCACCAATACCACCAGCTCGGCCATGAGAGGGAGGGGGTGCGGTAGAGAGCCCGGTAGGGGTAGAGGTGCAGCTCGTACAGTAGCTAGGGCAGCACCTATAGATCCACTAGTTGTTCCAGCTCAGGAGCGGGTTCCAGATGTGGTTGATCCAGTGGGTCCAGCTAAGGCACAAGCTGCACCTATTGTGATTCCAGGCCTTCAGGAGGCTTTGGCTCAGATTTTGACGGTGTGCACTAGCCTTGCTCAGGTGTCACGACCCAAAATCTAACTAGTCGTGATGGAACCTAACCCAACCCGCTAGGTTAGCCAATTAAAAACAATCCAATAACAATGAGGTTCACTAAGAGAAATAAATATAATATGACTGATCTCAATACACTTCCCAAGGACTGGTAGTACAAATCATGAGCTTCTAAGAGTTAGAATTTACAAAGCTGGTATGAAATAAAATACATCATCTGTTTGAAATATACATGAACATAATAAAACTTCTAAAGCTACCAAGAACAAGTGGAAACTATGGCTGGATCCCAGGTACATCTTCAATGCCAGCTCCCGCCATACACAACAACATTAGCATCCCAAATCTGCACGCAAGGTGCAGAAGTGTAGTATGAGTACAACCGACCTCATGTACTCAATAAGTAACAAACCTAACATTAGGTTTAAGGTAGTGACAAGCTCAACCGGTATAGTCCAGTTATAGAAATAACAATACAGAAATGTAGGCATATTTTCAAGTTCAACAGTTAAACTCAATACAAGAAAAATAGATCAAATCTGAATGATATGAGGAATATGCCAAATCTATATCTACATGCCAATGTACATACTGTATGTGATGCAATTTTATGGAAGCCATGTGTACTCACACTCTCAGAGTACTCAATCTCTCAGTACTGTATATGACCAATCCAGCCTAGGGAAGATCTATCCCAAATATATATATCAAGAGACAGTCAGTCACTCAACATTGTATAGGGACAATCTAGCCCAGGGAAAATCCATCCCTCAATATGAATAGTTAGGCAAAGTCCATGCCCAGGGAAGATCCATCCGTCAACATAAATAATTAGGCAAGATCCATTCCTAGGGAAGATCCTACCCTAAATATAAATAATTAGGCAAGATCCATGCCCAGGGTAGATCCATCCCTCAATATAAATAATTAGGCAAGATCCATCCCTCAATATGAATAATTAGGCAAGATACATGTAGATCCATCCCTCAATATAAATAATTAGGCAAGATACATGCCTAGGGAAGATCCATCCCTCAATTTAAAATCAATTACGCTTACTGTGGGGGGTAAGATGGTGAGGATATGTGCTACCGGACAGGACGGACAACCACCAGTACCACTGGCTAGGGCCACGAGAGGCCTGGGTCACGATAGAGGGCCCGATAGGGGCAGAGGTGCAGCTCGTACAGTAGCTAGGGCAGCACATGAAGATCCACTAGTTGCTCCAGCTCAGGAGCAGGTTCCAGATGTGGTTGAGCCAGTGGGGCCAGCTTAGGCACAAACCGTGCCCATTGTGATTCCAGGCCTTCGGGAGGCTTTGGCTCAGATTTTGATGGTGTGCACTAGCCTTGCACAGGTGTCACGACTCAAAATCCAACTAGTCATGATGGAACCTAACCCAAACCGCTAGGTTAGCCAATTAAAAATAATCCAATAACAATGAGGTTCACTAAGAGAGATAAAGATAATATGACTGATCTCAATACACTTCCCAAGGACTGGTAGTACAAATCATGAGCTTCTAAGAGTTAGAATTTACAAAGCTAGTATGAAATAAAATACATCATCTGTTTGAAATATACATGAACATAATAAAACTTCTAAAGCTACCAAGAACAAGTGGAAACTATGGCTGGATCTCAGTTACTTCTTTAATGCCAGCTCCCGCCATACACAACAACATTAGCATCCCAAATATGCACACAAGGTGCAGAAGTGTAGTATACCAAATCAACTCCAATTGATACCAAATTTTGCAGGCAAGTTCCAATTGATAAAACCGACCTATTCCAAATCCCAAAACCACAATCCGGACCCGATAACCTTAAATTCAAACCATGGTAAAACTTAGGAAGATTCTAAACCTTTAGATTGCCAACTTTCGCCAAATGATGCCGAAACGTTTTAAAAACATCCAAATGAAATTCCGGGCATGCGCCTAATTCAAAAATCACCGTCCGGACCTACCGAAACCGTCGAAACTTCGATCCGAGGTCAAATACTCAAAAGTCAATCCCTGGGTCAATTCCTTCAACTTCGAACTTCTAAAATGAGAGTCACTCCTAAAATCCTTTCCGACCTTCTCAAAAACCTGAACCGACGACGCACAAAAGTTATAATACACTGTGCGAAGCTACTTGTGATGTTAAACTGCCAAACCGGTTGCAATTGCTCAAAACGACCAGTCGGGTCGTTACCGAAGTTAAATAGACAAAAATGCAAGCAAAAGAAAGACTCCGACTACTTCAGAACGGGATCAGAAGGGCAGCTCACCGCGAATTCTCATAGTAGTCAAGGATGAGTGCCGGACTGATAACCAAATGAACCTACCTTAGATCCTGCACATTCAGTGCAGAAGTGTAGCGTGGATACAGAAATAACATGTATCCAGTAAGTATCTAGTCTAACCTAGAAGAAGTAGTGACGAGGGTTCGACTTCGACACTTAGTATGGGCCAACAATGTAATATATAAAATTATAATTAAACATGGGATATATAAATGACAATAGAACTTGGAGGCAAGAAATAAATAAAAAATTCTTTCACTGGTATTAAGTACCAAATAAATTTCCCTTATTTAACCATTTATCTCTCAAGACAATGAAACAATATCAAATATAATTGGGATTGCAATAATATTACGCACGAATTACACTAAGGACGTACGGTCCGATCCAAAATACATGTACATATACCGCGTGCACTGTCGAGGGTCGAATAGCACGGACCATAAATGCATCTATAAACCTACCGAGGCGAATGAACCGCTCCCATGAGAGTAGTGGAAATTTACCCCGCTCGCGGAATATACTTGCGATGCGGTTTAATATAGATTTCTCAAGTTATCATGATATCCCTCAATTATTTCCGAAACAAGAAATTCAACTAAGAACTTTTAAAATCTTGAAATTCTCAATCTCAAATCCATTCAAGGCAATTAGTAAGCATAATCAAATAACGGTGCCAACAAAGCATGGTGTAGACCTAAAACTACCGGACATAAGCATAATTAGTATCTACGTACAGACTCTCGTCACCTCGTGCGTACGTAGCCCCCCCACAAATAGAAGCACATATTAATTAAATTCACCTATGGGGTTAATTACCTCTTACAAGGTTAGAAAAGAGACTTACCTCGTCTCTAAACCCTCAACTCGGTGCCAAACGACTCGAAACTAGTCAAATGTTATATAAAATAGTCAATTAATATTCAAAATCTCATATCCTAACTATTAAAGTGATTTCCCATCACTAATTGAGGAATTCCTAAATTTCACCCCCCAAGCCTACGTGCCCGGATTCCGGAAATTTTTGAAGAAAGTTGTTACTCATAACCTCAAATATATGTTTTTCACTAAATTCCATAACTTTTTCGTGGTTAAATCCCCTTTTTATTAAAACCCTAGGTTTTACTCAAAAATCCCATAAGTTCCATCATTTTCCATATTAAAGCTACTTATGATTCGTGTATTTAGCTAAAGAATCGATAGAGATCACTTACCTCTTGATGTTGATGGAACCCCTCGCAAAATTCTCTTAAACTCATCTAAGACCAAGTGGGAAATGAAGGAAATAAGGCTATGTCCCGCATTAAAAGTTGTTGCACAGGTTGCAGATGTCGCATTTGCGACACCTGGTTTGCAAATGCGAAAAAATCTTCGCAAATGCTAAGCTGAGCTCCCCACTATCAAGGTCGCAAATGCGAAGGCAGGCTGGTCCCAAATGCGACTTGAAATCTCGCAAATGCGAGTCCTGCCTAGATCAGCCTTCTTCGCAATGGCGAAGCCTTTCTTGAAAATGAAAGGTTCGCAAATGCGAACCATTTATCGCATTTGCGATACCTGAGACACTAGCAAAGAAACACCAGAAAACCGAAGCCTTCTCATCCATCCGAGCACGTCTGAAACTCATCCGCGCCCTTGGTGCTCCACACCAAACGTCCACACAAGTCAAAAAACATCATAGAAACTCGCTCATGCTATTGAAACACCGAAATAACATATAAAAAATCACAAATCGGATGCCAAAACGCATGGATTAATTCATGAAACTCAAAACCTCTAAAAAAAATACATACGCATGTCCGATTCCTATTAAATACCGTCGGATTGACCTTAAATTTTGCACACAAGTCCTGAACAACATTACTGACGTACTCCAACTTTAGGAATCAAAATACGAACCCGATATAAAAAATTCCTCGATCAAACGTCCCAAAACTTCAAATTTCCAACTTTCGCCAAAAGAACCCGAAACGACCTACGGGCCTCCAAATACACATCCGGACGTGCTCCTAAGTCCTAAATCACCATACGGAGTTATTTCGAGGCTCGAAATCCCAAACAGACGTCTATGATGTAAAAATCCACTTCAACCCAAACTTATGAAATTCATCCTAAATGCCAACTTTCACTAATAGTCGCCGAAATGCTCCAATCATCTAAAACCCAATACGAATATACGTCTAAGTCCGAAATCATCATACGAACCTATTAGAACCGCCAAATGCCGATTCCATGGTCGTTTACTCAAAACATTGACCGAAGACAATCTTAGCCTTTTAAGGCCAACTTAAGGAACCAAGTATTCCAATTTCAACCCGAACTCTTTGAAATCCAAAACTAACCATCCCCGCAAGTATTAAAGAAATAAAAACACATATGAAGAGCCTTATTTAGGGGAACGGGGTTCTAGAAAGAAAAACGAACGGTGGAGTCGTTACATTCTCCACCTATTAAACAAATGTTTGTCCTCGAACGAGTCTAGAATCATACCTGGAGTGCTGAATAAGTGAGGATATCTGCTCCACATGTCCTGCTCAGACTCCAAGTCTCCTCCTCAACTGGTTGGCCCCCCACCAAATGTTTACCGCAGAAATCTTCTTGGACCTCAAGTGGCAAACCTGTTTATCAACAACGGAAACTAGCTCCTCCTTATAACCAAGGCTCTCATCTAGCTGAACCGTGCTGAAGTCCAACACATGAGACATGTTGGCATGATACCTCCGGAGCATAGACATGTGGAAAATTGGCTTAATTCCCGATACACTGGGAGGCAAATCAAGCTCATAAGCAACCTCTCCAACTCGTCTCAACACCTCAAATGGTCCTATAAACCTTGGGCTCAACTTTCCCTTCTTCCCGAACCTCATGATACACTTCATCGGTGAGACTTTCAAGAGAACCTTCTCGCTTACCATGAATGATAAATCACGCACCTTCTGATCCGCGTAGCTCTTCTGTCTGGACTGTGGTAAGTCGCTCCTGAATCAACTTTACCTTTTCCAAGGTATCCTTCACCAAATAAGTACCATATAACTTAGCCTTGTCGGGCTCAAACCATCCGATAGGAGAACGACATCGCCAACCATATAAAGTCCTAAATGGAGCCATCTTGATGCTGGACTAATAACTATTTTTTTTTGAGTTAAAGTTATATTTCTATTGATACTCAAAACATTTACAATTTGAAACCTAGTAGCATTTTTGACTTGCTACTACCACTTTACATCGTACTTTGCTGACAAAGAAATCTATGTGTCTATATAACTATAATAATTCAATACAGACACTATTGTTTTCCTCTACTGCTAAACTCGACACTTAGTTTCTTCATGGAATCCAGTTCAGTTGCTGTAATAATCCCTTCCATTTACTGTTGTTCTTTCCTCTGACATGTATGTGTGTGAGCATGTGATTTTTTACTCGCCATATCGTCCTATAAAAATCTCAATAAATCAATTGATTTTGTGATTCTTTATTGATTTTTAATTGTGAAAGATTTGTATTTTTGCATAATTCATCTTTTTTTCTTTTTAAAAAAAAAATTAATTATATAATAGACGAATGTTGGTTATTTAACGTAATTTATTTTTAGTAACTAATTACTAAAAAATAATAATTTAATTGGATGAATCATAGATTTTATTAGGAATATAAAATTAGTCATTTTATTCTTGATTAATCTGTAAATAGATGTACAATAAGGTTTAAAATTAATTACTACATTTCTTGGATTAAATTAGATTTGAATTTAATAGGGATTAAAATCAAACCTGGGCCGAAATTACCCAGGCCTAATCCCTAACTCTACACGACCCAGCAACCTAGCCCAATACCCGCTTTTTTCAAAAAAAAAGAAAAAAGAAGACTTCAGCAGAAGTGCTGAAGTTATTAGTTCATTTGTGAGAAACTTTAGCAGAAATGCTGAAGTTATTAGTTCATTTGTGAAAACTTCAGTAGAAGTGCTGAAGTTATTAGTTCATTTGTGAAAACTTCAGCAAAAGTGCTGAAGTTATTTGTTCATTCGTGAAAACTTAAGCAGAAGTGCTGAAGTTATTAATTTATTTGTGAAGACTTCAGCAGAAGTGCTGAAGTTATTAGTTCATTTGTGAAAAACTTCAGCAGAAGTGCTGAAGTTATTAGGTCATTTGTGAAAACTTCAGCAGAAGTGCTGAAGTTATTAGGTCATTTGTGAAAACTTCAGCAGAAGTGCTGAAGTTATTAGGTCACTTGTGAAAACTTCAGCAGAAGTGTTGAAGTTATTAATTCATTTGTAAAAACTTCAGCAGAAGTGCTGAAGTTATTAGTTCATTCGTGAAAACTTCAGCAGAAGTGCTGAAGTTATTAATTCATTTGTGAAAACTTCAGCAGAAGTTCTGAAGTTATTTAGTTTAATTGTAAAAAACTTTAGCAGAAGTGCTGAAGTTATTTAGTTCAATTGTAAAAACTTCAGCACCCAATATGCTGAAGTTATCTAGTTCATTTGTAAGACTTCAGCACCCAACATGATAAAGTTAGTTAGTTCATTTTTAAAAGACTTCAGCACCCAATATGCTAAAGTTTGGCCTGTCCCATACACTACTCAAACGACCCCGTTTGGTTTAACTGTTTAAATCCTGGCCATTGATTGAAATAGATCAGACGGACAGGAACTCCACTCCCTTTAGTATATAACTGTCCTAACATCCCCCCCTACTCTCATTTCACCCAAAGCCTAAACCTCCAAGCCCTAGCCGCCCAGGAATCGCCTACCAGCGGCGGAGCTTCTCCAATCAACACCAGCTTTTGACCAGATAATCTCCTCCCCCTTCTCAACCATCTCCTACCATCTATTTCACCAAAAACTCACTCAAATTTCTTTAATCTCAGATCTGGAAATGGAAAACCTTCGAACATGCTGAAAATGATCCCAAGCGACTCTGTGACTCAAACTTACATGAGTCGATGGTTCTCAACAAGAACCGTCGATTCATGTGAGTAAGGGTCACTTTTGGAGGTCGCCGTAGTCCGACCAAACTCCGGCTAGTCGCCGTAGTTCGTCCAAAATCCTCTAACGAGTATTCTTCCTCTTTCCTTACTATTTTTACATGTTACTAAAGCCTAAAATTCATGTTAATCACTATTTTTATATTATTTAGGTCTAGTTAGCTTTATTATTGCTTGTTGCTATTTGATTAGTTATTGTTCTCCTGTCCTTAATGGTTCGCTAATCGTTGTTAGTTCATTGATTGTGCATCATGTTTTATAATTAGTCAGTAAATTAGTTAAGATGTTAAGACCTCGTTTGGGTTATTTGATTGCTTAACTGATTTGATTTGTGATTCAAGCATGAGTTTGTTTATTTGAGTGATTAACCTGAGCCTGATGGGAGTTAATTAGGGGGGCTGATTTTGTTAAGTTAATTAGTCACATTTAGATTGAATTAAACCAAAAAATCAGCTAACCTAAGGACTAAAGTGATTGACTTAGACCAGAGTTGATACCTAATTAACTAAGGAACCTAACTAGGTTTAATTAACTAGAGTTAATAGTCAACCCGAAGAAATTTTAACCCTGGTTACAAATGGTAATTTCTGGGACTTCAAGGGATATATTAGGTAACTCAGTTTGGGGAAATCAGGCTCTTAAGGTTAAAAGGGTCTTTTAATAAGTAAGAATGTTCTAGAATAGGGGCAGTTGTCCCAAAGATATGGTTGACAGCTGCCCTATGTACTAATAGTATTATTTTTCCAGCCTTTTGGATAAGGTATATGCCAAAACGCATATCCCATCATTTAGCTCCCTATAAATAGACCTTCTCATTTTTCCCAAAAAAGAAAAGAAAAGAAGGGAGATAGAGAGGAGGATGATCTTATTTTTCTGGACACTCTAAAAAAAAAGAATCTCTCTGAGCTGCTGAAAGCATTTTTGAAAGCACAGAAAAATCAGAGTATTGTCCATTCATAAACGAAAAATTTCAAAAAAAAAAAATTAGTAGAAAAGCAAATAAATATCTGATATCTTTTGGAATTAGTTCATAAAGATATGGTCTATTTTTCAGCTTCTGTTTCTCTCCTTTAGATTCTGATTTTGGGAATCTTAAACATTCATATCCAAGAATTCTGGGTCAATTCCTGCTGGGCTACTGGGTTTTCTTTGGTTTTCTGTTTGTTGCTGCTGATCTCTCTTCCTTCTTGCTGTTTATTGTTCATACTTGACCTTTATTTGGTCAAGTTTCTTGCTGGATTTTCTTTCTCTGTAAAGGTATGTAACAATGAACTTTAGACATAATTTTATTGAATCCAGAACTTTATGATGAAATGGTTGACTCGTGTTATGTTTACTTTAAGGTTGTATGAATCTGAATCCTCTTCTCCTCTATTCTTGATATAAAAACTGAAGTAAGGTTATTATTATTTGAATGTATGCAACTCTTCGGAATCAGTTGATTATTCATTAAGTTTCTGTCAATACATTCAGATTTGGTAGTTAAATGTTAATTTTATATTTGTTTAGCATATTAGGGTAACTTGCAGTAGGTTAGATGAGTTTGATTCCTCAATAATCAAACTCGCCCCATGATGAGTGCACAAACATTGGTATGGTGGGCTGAAGTTCACCCTTTAAAAGGGGTATAAACTATGCGGCTAAAAAAAAAGGGGCATTAGGGTGAGGAATCTAAACCTTTGAATGGTCAGATTCATCCTCTAAAAATTCCTAAAGAATCAAAGTCATTGTATGAGTTGAATGTCACCGAAGATGACTGCCATGGAGTTGAATCTGACCCCTTCCATGATCAGATTCATCCCACATGCATAAGGAACTATGTTCAGCAGTAACCGTATCAAGGTCAAAGTGAATCTGACCTCTACATGGTCATGATTCCTTCCAGAATGATACCTAAAAAATCCTTTGGTTAGAGGATTCAGAGATACTGATATTGAGATTAACCAAAAAGATGTCTAGCTAGAGTAGTAATTTGAAATTCTTATTTAGTTTAGGAGTAGTTCTGTATTTCTTAGGCTTGTAATAGATGTTACTAGTATAAAACAACACTAAAATATGAATCTGACCCAATGGTCAGGTTTATCCCAACTAAAAGGGCTTAAATATTTTTTAGGGATCATCCAGTTTCAAAAATAGCATTAAAAGGGCTGGGCCTGACCCCTCCTCAATGGGCAGATCCATTTTATGTTGATGCATAAGGGTTCAATGTTGTTCAAGACTCAATAGCAACTGAAAATATGCACAGAAGCAACCATTAGCTTCCGATTGATTAATTTAGCCTCATTTATAGTACAAGTGATGTAACAGTACATTTATTAGACCATTTATTTTTTGTGTTGTAATAAATCGGACTGGACATTATGAATCTAATCTTCAAGTTTTTCGTTTCTTCTCATTAACGTGACAGCCTGGGAAGTTAAAAAAATTATATTTTTCGATAGTTTTAAACATTTATTTCCTGTTTTTGTTATTTTAAGATATCCATGTAATATGGCATACAATGACTAATACTTATTTGGAATTTGAGGATAATTTCTTTATTTCAGCGCTCCCATTTGTATAACTTATGTTAAACACGTTGATTTTCTTTATACATGAAGACTGCTTCCTAAAAACAGCATCGTTTAGTTAAAAAATGACAGTAATTATCCAAATGTAATTTTGATTTTTTACATTAAAGTTGTTGGGTAGCTATTCCTGCTAGTATCCTTGATTAGTCACGCTTGGCTAAATTGTCTAAACTACGTATCCTACGAACTAGCCACAATTAGGATTGGCCAAAAGAGTTGAAACAAATTGGGCTAAAATATGGCCATAGCCCAAAAATCTTGTCCTTTAGGTTAGTAGATTTAATTTTAGACAATCTTCACATACCTTTTAGGTAGAACCGTACCTTTTGATTGAAATTTTATAAAGAACCGAATACAATTCCAAGTCACAATAAACTACACTCGGGAGTGGCAACTCAGGCCCCTGACTCTAATTGCCTCAAATAGGCATTATAAAATCGTCATGACCATAGTCTTGACCACGTAATCTATACTCGGGTGCGATAAATCATGTCCCCTTATTCAACTTCAAATTATAATAAAAATCACACGTTGTAATTGCGGGCTCATTTCATGTGGCGCAGTTATAATATGTCCAAAACAAACAAGTGCACGCCATCATGACTTGTTTCAAGATAAATTCATAAATATTAAAGCGTTTAAAATTTAAAAAGGCTAAATGCACCATAGCTTTGAAACATGTAAATAATTAGATAATTAGGCCAAATATTAATAGTTAAGCGACCGTGCTAGAACCACGAAATTCGGGAGTGCCTAAAACCTTCTCCCGGGTTAACAGAATTCGTTACCTGAATTTCTGGTTCGCAGACATTTTTAAACAGAGTCTAAATTTCCTCGGTTTGAGATTTCAATAAACGGTGTCCCGGAACATCGTCAAAAATCCCGGTGGCGACTTTGAAATAATAAATAAATCCCAAAATCGATTTATGTCACTTTAATTGGAAAAACTCTCTTATCCAACCCCTATCGGGAAAAAGTAGGTGTGACAGCTCTGGCGACTCTGCTGGGGACTTAGAACCCAGAATCTATGGTTCAGGGTTCAAGAATTCGAGCTTAGAATAAACTGTTTTGTTTGGCTTTATTATCTGATTTTTACATGTTTAACCATATATGCTAAATGCCGCTTTTTACCGCTTTGATATTATCTGGAGTGAATATAAATTGTGCCGAAACCCTCTTCTCTCCGAGTCTTCTAAATAATCTGGGAAGTGTGCACTTCATGTGACTTCTTTTCTGTTAGAGTCATATCCAAATTTTAGAACGAGGTACAGACAAGTTGCAAAGCCGGTGAAGCTTCTGTATTCTTGGTACGCTGCCCCGACCTCGGCTCGAGTTGTCCACTCGGTAAGCCTGGTCTAGAACAAAACCCCAGGTTTAAACCTAGAATAACAATACCTCATGCCGGATACCTAGTAGGAACGCTTATTTGCATCATGTGCATTTGACTTATGGGACTCAACGCAGGGGTTGGGTCCGTCTAGGACAGGTGTACCCGAAATGAAAGACTATCCTGATTCATCTTACCTGCTACGTGTGCATTTATTTGTTTCGGCTTGTGTGTTGACCGGCTAAAAATAAAAACAAACAGAAAAAAAAAACCAAGAGTTCGAGGTAGTTATTCGAAATATGAAACCCTGTCTATAAATAAGAAAAAAAAATTGAATGTTCTCAAAAGTCATGTTTCCCTAGTTCCGTCGGAAACGGCAGAACTACGCGGGTCTGATTCTCACCGAATGTGAGATACGTAGGCAAACCTCATCGGTTCCAGCCCCCAATTTTTTAAAAAAAAAAAATCCCCCAAAATATATTTTTCTACCTTTTTATTTTCCTCAATTAAAAAAAAAAATTCAAAAATATTTTCCTTTCCTTTCTTCTTTAGAAAAGTCTCTCTTTGATCCCTTTT
>ML403056.1:44933-85813 GCA_005239525.1 Nicotiana knightiana
CCGGCTCGAGCTGTCCGCTCGGGTAAGCCTGGTCTAGAAAAAAACTCCAGGATTTAAACTTAGAATAACATAGCCTCATGCCAGATCACTAGTAGGAACGATTATCTGCATCATGTGCATTTGACTTAGGGGACTCAACACAGGGGGTTGGGTCCATCTGGGACAGGTGAACCCGAAATAAAAGACTACCCTGATGCATTTTACCTACTATGTATGCATTTATTTGTTTCAGCTTGTGTATTGACCGGCTAAACTAAACTAAAAAAAGCACGAACAGAAAAACCAAGAGTGAGGTAGAATAGAAAATTCACCTTGTTTTAAAAAAAAAATCCTCGTATTTATCCCGAAACTCTGCCAAAATTTCTGAAATTAATATTCCAAAACAAAATGAGTGGATGTATATTTAATCAGTCAAGATTTTTTCCGAACTACGCATTGTTTGATTCTCACCGGATGTGAGATACATAGGCAACCCTCATCGGGTCCAACTCTGTTTTTTGTTTTTTTTTTTAAAAAAAAAAAATCAAAATATATAGCCTTAAATAAATTAGGTGACGTCATTACTGCCTGATTTCCCAAAATGGGGCACCGGAAGGCCGTTTTCGCAAAAGTGGCCGCCTGTGGTTTGTCTTTAAATTTCGACCCAATTTGCAAACACAGCCTTAAAAACTTCCTACCCGAAGTATTGAAGGGCCGTATTCGCAAAAAGATGGCTCATTTTTCTTTATTACAAAACCCTTTGCAAAAAATAATAATAATAATAACGCTTTTCAAAATTTTTGTGGTTTTAATTATTAAAAAAAAAAAATGAATGTGCAAGATGAATACAGTTGAAAACATTCCCTTCAAGGCAGTCGAGGAAATCCCTTTAGGACTCCATATGTGGTGGAGTGACTTGGGGGAAGCTAGTAGGAAGTCTGTTATGAAAGCTTTAGGGGGACTTACTGGCTTTTTAAAAATCAAGCTGAGGTTGGACATCGTCGAGGCTCTAGTACCATTTTGGGATCCCGCCCATAATGTGTTCCACTTTTTCAGACTTTGAATTGACACCCACTCTAGAGGAACTAGCAGGGTATGCTGGTCTCAATGACAATCTTAGAAGCCGGTACCCAGTGGCACCCAGGGCGGTGACTCCACATAAGTTCTTGGATCTGTTAAGCATTGGTCAGGACGTCCAAGACCCACACCTGTTTGAAGGTTTCTGCACTTTCTACTTTCTTTACAAATGTTATGGAGATCCCTGAGGTTATGAGGCTAACAACACTGGTCTAACTCACAAAGATCAGGCTAAATGGGAGGCCCGCCGAGGGCTGACTTTTGTGGTAGCATTCTTGGGTACCTTGATTTGCCCCAGAAGTGACGGATGCATAAATATCGGGCTTGTGGGAATGGAAGATTTCATGATGAAAAAGCCCAATGGCACACTTATACCAATGGTCTTAGCCGAGATTTATCTCGCTCTAACAATTTGCCAATTTGGGGGAACCTGCAGATTTGGATGATCGAGCACCTCTGTCACCGCCCATGTTACATGAACTACGGATTAACCGATTTGAATTGCATCGAGGAACATGGTACTCGGGTAAAGGGCCACAAATTTCCTGAGGGCACGGAAGCCTGGCACTCATACTTAAGTTCACTGACTGTCGACCAAATCGAGCGGACGTTCGGGTGGCTCCCTGTCAGTGAGGTTATCAACATGTCTGCTGAGGTTTGCTATCTCCTGTTAATGGGCATGCAAAGCATTCAACCATATGGCCCACACCGAGTCTTATGCCAGTTGGGGAGATAACAGGGTGTTCCCCATGATGAGGATTTAAGCCAACAAGCCATTGAGTTAAGCCTGAGAGCTGCATTTCCTGTAGGCAGGGTTCGTCAAATCTAGAACGAGTGCAGGTTCTTAGAACCTCAAACTCGGGTGAGAAATTTATCTAAATGGGAATTGGAGCCCGCCTACACCTTTTGGTATGGCATAAGAGGCAAGGAGCATCAAGAACAAGAGCGACCCGCAAAGAGGCCCCACGTGCAACAATTCACCGAGCAAACACAAGAGCATTGGGCTTGGTTAGAAAAAGAAAACAACTACCGAACCACAATAAGCAAGTTGGAAGCCCAGGTCAAGGAAATCAAATTTGAAAACGTTCTACATACCGCCACAATTGAAGGAGAGAGAAATAGATTAGACCAAGAAAATGAAGTTCTCCGGGCCCAAATACAGGAATTAAAAACAGCTGCTGAGAACCCGGAGAGAAGCAGAACTGATGAAAGGCTTATCAACAGCTTGAGGCATAAAGTGTGCAGCTATGGGAATGATCTAGATAAAGCTGAAGAAGAACTGGTTGGAGTTCGGGAAAGATTAACAAGAAGTGTAGAAGAAAGAACAGAGTTTGTCCAGAGACTAAAAAGAAAATATGACCAGGAAGTCATAGGCTTGAAGGAAAAATTGTCCGTTCTCGAGAACGAAATGGCCAAACAGGAAAAAAGATTTAAGATTGAGAGGGAACAGTGCTATGCCACGATGGCTCAGTTAGAAAAAGAGTCGCAATAATGGCAAGAGCAGAGTCACAAAGACGTCCAGACTTTAGAGGCAAGATCCCAGCAAATCGGGCGCCTACTTCAAGAAAAGGGTATCATCAGGCGGAGGGTCCAAGAGATAGCTGACTACATCATCTCCAGATACCAGGAATGCGAAAATATGACTCAGACCACTTTCTTCTCAGCGGTTATGATCTTCGTCCACAAAATAATGGATGACCTTTACCGCCTCCGGCAAGACATAGCACGCAGTCCCGTGGCAAGGCCGAATGATACCCCACCGGCCCCTGAAGCAATGGAAGAACTGATGTATTTTTGATGATTTTCAGTCTGTAGTCATGTCTGAGTCAGCCGTAGTTTTTATATTTTCAAAAAAATATGTGTTGAGTCTGTTTTGCACATTTTGAAATTCCAAAAGTGGGCTACCAGTTTTCTGTAATCAGAAGTGTTTTATTTTATGAATGAAAATTTTAGATTGAAAGTTTTAGAAGAAATATGTATTTCTGTCTTTTGGTTTTGCTAGCATGAACTACGTGATGATCTGATTCACGCGGGGCCGTGATATGTAGGCAATCCATATAGGATTCGATCATAACCATAAGAAAATAAACCAAGCGAAGAATAAAAGAGCAGTATTAATAACAAAGGAAAGAAAGATCCAAAATCCATAAATAAAGCCGGGATGAAGTACACAACTGTTGCAAAAACATATAGGAAAGCGTTTAAATTGCTCAGGTGCATTGCATACCCCAAACGTGCGATTGCCTATGTGACAAATGCTTCAACCTAACATTTTGTTGATTCAATCTTAAAGGTATTTTAGGTGGTTGGTTTTGCGGTAGCCTGGCTTCCCATCCTTACTTCACTAGATCAAAATGGAGCATAGAAATGACGTCTGAAAGTCACTTGTCGATCGTCAACTCTTCCGTGGAAGACCTAAATCCGGCCATCCCAACATCTGAGTCAGCAACATTTGAAGAAAACAGGACTCTGCGTTGCCGCATGCTGGAAATGTGGGACGCATGGTCCAATGGTAGGGAACCACCCAGTACCATCCCGGGTTTCCCAGAGATAATTCCAAGGGCAGGTGGGACATCCAACATCCCCATAAGTTACCCAGCCACGCCGTTCGGATATCCAACTATGTCGGCTCACTTTGCCGGACGGCCTTCTGAGGTTCGCCCCCAGGCCCTGTTTTCTGGTGTGTCTTCCAACATCTTCACCGCACCACCAATCTCCGCCACAGCTCCACTAACTATCTCTGGGCCAAGTTTCGAGCCGCCAACATTCTCATTCCAAACACCATCCGTCCATCAAGATACCACTCATGTCACTCCCAATGCATACCCCCAACAACCTGAGCCTGAGTTTACTTTGGGACAAGATAAGAAAAGCCTCGAGCACGAAGAAATAACTCGAAAAATGAAGAGTATGGAACAGAGACTCAAGAATATACAGGGGTTGAGCGGGCAGAAAAACATCTCTTATGCAGATTTGTGCATGTTCCCGCACGTTCATTTGACTCTTGGGTTTAAAACCCCCAAGTTCGAAAAATATGACGGACATGGGGACCCCATAGCTCATCTGAAAAGGTATTGTAACCAACTCTGGGGAGCAGGTGGGAAAGAGGAACTTCTCATGGCATATTTTGGAGAAAGCTTGATAGGAATCGCCTCAGAATGGTACATGGACCATGATATATCCCGCTGGCACATATGGGATGACCTGGCACAAGACTTTGTCCGGCAATTCCAATACAATGTGGACATCGCTCCCGATAGGAACTCACTATCCAATCTAAAAAAGAAACCCTCAGAGAGCTTCAGAGAGTACGCTATCAAATGGCGCGAGCAGGCCTCCAGGTTCAAACCTCCGATGGATGAGGTTGAAATGGTCAGCGTCTTTCTACAAGCACAGGAAGCTGACTACTTCCAGAATGATGTCCTCCATGGGCAAACCATTTGCGGAAGCAATCAAAATTGGAGAAATGGTGGAAAATGGTCTAAAAACTAGTTGTATCCTGAGCCAATCCGCCATAAGAGAAACCTCTCAAGCCATCCAAAGCGGATCCGGGGTTGCAGCCAACAGGAAAAAGAAAGAAGAAGGGGCCATGATGGTTTCCGATGTCAGGAAGCCTCGACAATACCCACATCCATTTCCAAAAGCCTCCTAACATTACTATCCTCACCAAGACGCAGCTTATACTACGCCCCCTTTTCCTTTACGGTAATGAATGCTCCGCCACATCCCAGGCCGCAACAACAATACAATCAGAACAGAGCTCCACCTTCGAGAAACAACCGTCCTCCCCCAGCTCCATATAATCCACGCCCTCCCCAAAACTACCCATACAACACCTACCCCCGTGAAACATCAAGGAGACACAACTTTACTCCTATCGGGGAGCCGTATTCAAGCCTCTTCCCAAAATTAGTCCGGATGGGGCTTCTACGACCCGTACCTCCGACTAGGTAAAACCCAGCATCAACATCATACAAACCGGGAACCAGTTGTGCCTACCATTCTGGAGCAGGGGGCATGACACGGAGGAGTGTTGGAACCTCAAAAGAGCCGTGGAAAGCCTTATAGAACAAAATAAGGTGGTGTTAAGGGAGGAAGAAGCTCCCAATGTAACGAAGAATCCATTACCCACTCACAATCTTGGGCCCGTCATCGGCATGATTTGCGAGGACCAGGATTTTGATCCAGCTCTAAAGGTAATCATCGCCATCAGGGACATGGAAAGAAAGCCCAAGGCGGAACCTAAACCAGTCAAAAAAATGAAGAAGAGTAACCCCGTCCCCCAGGTCCCCAAGAAGGCCGAGGCCGAGACAAATAGGGGACCCTCTGAAGACGCTGTTCTTTACATCCCCAAGGAACCCAAGAAGGGACAAAGTGTGTTGAGCCCTCCTAAAAGGCTACAATTCAACAAGGCAATGATGAACGGCACAAAAATGTACATACAAAGGGGACGTATGTGGCGCGGGGCAAATAATTTCACCAAGGCTGAATGAGCCCGTGGTTATCAGTCGCGCGTCACAAACTCCCATGGAAAATACTACTGCCGTCCCTTGGAATTACAACAAAACAGTGGTGACATACAACAGAAAAGAAATTACTGGGGAAATAGGTGATATAAACTCATCAGAGAAATACCTCAACTTGGAAGAACTGAACAAAAACACGCAGAAACACTTTCCGCCTAAAAAGTCGATCAGTGCCGGAGAGGCAGAAGAATTCTTCAAAAATATGAAAACCACTGAATACGCCACAATTGAGCAGCTTAGAAAGTCCCCCACTCAGGTCTCACTTCTGTCCTTGCTGATGAATTCAAACGAGCATAAGAAAATCCTGATCAAAACACTTAACGAAGCATATGTTCCGGCCGAGACCACGGTTGAGCAAATGGAAAGAATGGCAGGGCAATTTTTTGAAGTCAACCGGATCTCATTTAGCAAGAATGACTTGCCCCTGGAAGGGGCTGCCCACAACAAAGCTCTCCACCTAACTGTTAAATGTGAAGGTTACTATGTGAAAAGAGTTATGATGGACGGTGGATCTGGGGTTGATATTTGCCATCTATCAACCTTAGAAAGAATGCAGATCAGGGTTGAGATAATTAGGCCCAACAACGTGTGCGTCCGTGCATTAGATGGTATCAAGAGAGACACGATCGGAGAGATTGATTTGATCTTGACAATCGGCCATGTAGATTTTGAAGTGACATTCCAGGTCATGGATATGGATACTTCCTACAATTATCTCCTGGGAAGGCCTTGGATCCATGCAGTAGGGGCAGTACCATCTACTCTCCACCAGATGTTTATGTTCGAATATAAAGACCTGGAAATTGATGTCCATGGGGAAGACGAGCAATCTATTTGTAGGGACCCATCAGCCTCATGCCTGGAAACAAGAGAGGGCAGCGAGCACATAGTCTACCAGGTTTTCGAGATTGTGGTTGTGGACCAGCATAAAGAAGGAACTCCATGCCCTCAACCCTTCCTATGAAACACATCAATTATGGTTGCCAACGATATTATTAAACATGGGTATACACCTGGAAAAGGGCTCGGGTTGTCCTTGCAAGGCATTAAATAGCTCATCACTTTGCCTGCCAATAAGAAGTTCTTTGGCATAGGGTTTCAAGCTACTCCCGACGATGAACGATGGGCTGACCAACATAAGAAAAATGGTTGGGTATTGCCTCAGTAGGTCCCACACATCACCGCATCATTTGTCAAGTCAAAATATGTAAAGGAAGAGGAAGAGGCTTTCACGGTCGAAGAAATCGAAGAAATATGTGGAGCAATGAGACAGATGTTGTATGAGGCCCATATGGTCCAACCAGGAGAAGCCTCCAGCACTGCCGAAGTGCAGTATATGGGGTCTGACGCTAAGTTGCAAAACTGGAAGGCTACTCCATTCCCCGTCAGGTGGGAGTCCCGGTAGTCCAGTTTTTGCCATCTTTTCTGCACTACGAGTTATTTCAGGGTGTAAGTCAAGTATAAATTCTTGCCTTTAAATTCCGATGTGAACCCTCCTATGTTCAAAATTCAATGAAATGAAATCAAAATTTCATCGTCTATTATTCTTTCTGATTTTTATCTATTTTTTTCCAGTCCTAATAATGCGACTTTAAAAAATATGACATGCTTGCAGACTTCATGCCTTGATCTTAATACACCGTCTAACCTCGAAATAATGAATCAAGAACTGGAATATGACGAACAAGAGGCGTTTAGGGAAATAAATCGAGAATTGGAACAGTTCGAGAATAAGCCTAAGCCGAACTTATACGAAATGGAACCCGTTAACTTGGGCAATGAAGAGGAGATTTGAGAGACCTTGATAGAGTCCACACGGATGAAAGGACTAGGGACGCCTTGATTCAACTCCTATTTGAATTCAAAGATGTGTTTTCTTGGTCCTACGACGACATGCCCGGACTAAGTATGGACTTGGTGGTACACAAATTGCCAACATACCCCGGTCATCCACCTGTCCAACAAAAGCAGAGGAAATTCAAAACGGACATGAGTGACAAGATCAAAGAAGAGGTCTCTAAACAACTAAAGGATGAAGTAATCCGAGTGGTCCAATATACCACCTGGCTGGCCAATGTGGTTCTGGTGCCTAAAAAGGACGGAAAGGTTCGAATATGTGTCGACTACCGAGATCTGAATAAAGCAAGTCCCAAAGATAATTTTCCACTACCAAACATACATATCCTAGTTGACAATTGTGCGAAACACGAGGTACAATATTTTGTCGATTGCTATGCTGGATATCACCAGGTGTTGATGGATGAAGAAGATGCAGAAAAGACAACCTTCACTACACCCTGGGGAACCTACTGTTACCGGGTCATGCCATTTGGTTTAAAGAACGCTGGGGAAACTTATATAAGGGCCATGAACGCCATATTCCACGACATGATGCATCATGAGGTTAAAGTGTACGTGGATGATGTGATCTTTAAGTCCAAAACCCAAAGTGACCATGTGTAGCATTTGAGGAAATTCTTCGAACGCCTGCGCAAATATGATTTGAAATTAAACCCAGCCAAATGCGCTTTCGGAGTTCCATCCGGAAAGTTACTGGGATTTATAGTCAGTCGATGGGGCATTGTGTTAGACCCGACAAAGATAAAATCTATTCGGGATCTCCCACCCCCAAGAACCAAGAAGGAAGTCATGAGTCTGTTGGGTAGGCTGAATTACATCAGCAGGTTCATCGCTCAGTTGACCTCCACATGCGAGCCTATATTCAAGCTATTGAAAAAAATGCGGCCATCAAATGGACAGACGAGTGCCAGGACACTTTTGACAAGATCAAAGAATATCTGTCAAATCCTCCAGTGTTAGTCCCACCAGAACCGGGAAGACCTTTGTTTCTATATCTGACGGTGCTAGAAAACTCCTTTGGGTGTGTTCTCGGGCAACACGATGCAACCGGGAAGAAAGAGCAGGCTATTTATTACTTAAGTAAGAAGTTCACAAGCTACGAGGCCAAGTATTCTCAGTTAGAAAGGACTTGCTGCGCTCTAACTTGGGTTGCTCAGAAGCTCCGACATTATTTATTGGCTTATACCACCTACCTCATCACGAGGCTGGATCCCTTGAAGTACATATTCCAAAAGACAATGCCCACCGGGAGATTAGCAAAATGGAAAATCTTGCTCACAAAATTCGACATTGTCTATGTCACTCGCACAACTATGAAAGCTCAAGCATTGGCCGATCATCTAGCTAAAATTCGATTGATGATGAATACCAACCCTTGAACACTTATTTTCCGGATGAAGAAATCAACTCCGTCGAAATAATCTCGGAAGGCGCTGACACCTGGAAAATGTTCTTCGACGGAGCAGCCAATGCGAAAGGTATTGGGATAGGGGCAATCTTGATTTCACCCACAGGACAACACTACCCAGCCACGGCCCGCCTCCGTTTCTTCTGCACAAACAATACTGCTGAATATGAAGCTTGTATAATGGGCATGAACATGGCCATTGACATGGACGTAGAAGAGTTGTTGATCATGGGAGAGTACGATTTGATCATTAAGCAAGCTCAGGGAGAGTGGGAAACTCGGGATGTTAAACTCCTTCCCTACAGACAGCATGTGGAGAATTTTAGTAAGCAATTCAAATTCGTCGAGTTCAGATATATCCCTCGGTGCCGCAATGAGTTAGCTGATGCGCTAGCCACCCTAGCTTCAATGCTGCCCTATTCGGGCAATGTTCGCATAGCCCGTTGGAGATCCAAATCAAGGAAAGACATGGTTATTGCAACACGATCGAAGAAGAACCCGATGTCCAACCATGGTATCATGATATTAAAAGATTTTTGAAGACAAGAGAATATCCCGAGCAGGCCAACGGAGACCAAAAGAAAAACATCCGAAGGCTCGCCAGCAGTTTCTTCCTAAGTGGGGAAGTACTGTATAAAAGGACTCCCGATCTAAATCTATTAAGATGTGTAGACGCCAAAGAAGATCATGAGCGAGGTTCATTCAGGAGTATGCGGTCCCCACATGAATGGGTACGTCCTCGCAAAGAAAATCTTGCGGGCTGGATATTATTGGGTGACCATGGAGAAAGATTGTTTCGGTTTTGTCCGGAAGTGCCATAAGTGTCAAATACATGACAACCTAATCCGTGCACCACCATTAGAACTGCATCCTACGTCGGCACCCTGGCCATTTGTTGCCTGGGGAATGGATGTCATTGGGCCAATCGAGCCAAGGGCCTCAAACGGGCACAAATTAATTTTAGTTGCTATCGACTATTTCACGAAATGGGTCGAGGCCGTCACATTTAAAGCTGTCACTAAGAAAGTGGTGGTGGATTTCGTGCATGCTAATATCATATGTTGTTTTGGCATCCCAAAAACTATCATTACTGACAATGCCGCAAATCTAAACAGCAACTTGATGAGGGAAGTATGTGAACAGTTCCGGATAACACACCGCAACTCGACCCCTTACCGGCCCAAAGCCAATGGTGCCGTTGAAGCAGCAAACAAAAACATCAAGAAAATTCTCAGGAAAATGATTCAAACATCTAGGCAATGGCATGAAAAGGTGTCGTTTGCATTGTTAGGATATCGCACGACCGTGCGCACATCGGTTGGAGCTACCCCTTACCTATTGGTTTACGGCACTGAAGCCGTAATACCCGCAGAAGTCAAAATTCCTTCCCTCCGGATTATATTCGAAGCATAAATTGAGGACAATGAGTGGGTCAAGACCCGACTAGAGCAATTAACTCTGATTGATGAAAAGAGAATGGCCGCGGTGTGCCACGGACAGTTATACCAGCAAAGAATGACCCGCACTTACAACAAGAAAGTGTGACCTAGGAACTTCGAAATAGGGCAACTCGTTTTAAGACGTATCCTTCCGCACCACGAAGAAGCGAAAGGAAAATTCGCCCCAAACTGGAAAGGCCAATACATCATAAGGAAATTGCTACCAAAAGGAGCGTTATACCTGGGGGACATCGAAGGAAATGACCCCGAAACGGTTGTCAATGCAGATGCCGTCAAAAGGTACTATGTTTGATCCTCCGTATTGAATTAAATGTTCTCCTGTTGGGATGACGAAGGCTTTCATTCTCGCTACCCAAACACCATTAACCCTTTTTGCCAACCCTTTGAGCCGGTTACCTTCCTTTGATTACCCTCTTTGGAACTTGAAAGTGTTATTGAAAAAAAAAATTTGAAAATGAGTTGAAAAAAGAAACAAAGAAAGAAAAAGAAAGAGAAAATAAAACAAAACAGAGGAAAAACAAAACAAAAAAAATCAAAAACAAAAACAAAAGTTCCCTAAGCTACGTTCGACTTGATTCCGAAAGAATACGTAGGCAGCCTCTCCCTGGGGTTCAGTCACACCAATAAAAAATCCACATCTCCCCAAGAGTTTAAGCTGGGGAAGGTGTCAAGATTCGGTAATGTGTCGCCTGAAAGGTTCCAAAGTTGTAATTCAACACAAATTCTTTTCACCAAAAAAACACCATGTCCAAGTCCTTCCGATCAATCGGCAAAGATGTCCAAAATTGGAGGATACAGTTGTTTGGATCCAAATACGAGCATATGAGAGAAATTAAAACAAGTGAGTCTCATTGGTGTAAACCCACACGGACACCGTGAGGCGACGGTAAGTAGAGAAATTAAAAATGAGAGAGCCTTGTTAGTGAAAAATCGCAAAGAGCACTACAAGGCGACAGTGAGAAGAGAAATGAGAGAGGTTAGTTGGTGAAAACCCGCAAAGGGCACCACTAATCGAAAATGATAATGGGTCACTGGCATAGGCGCAGTCCGGGGCAAGGTTTCTCAATCTCGAGGTAATAGTTATGATGAATTTCTGAGAGTCGGACGGTTTACACGGATCAGGCATCCAGTCCAAAGGGCATGTCATGTTTATTGAAGTCCGCATGCACTTCAGATAAGTCCTTCTTTCCTTCCCCGAAAGGGACACCTCTTGTTTAAATTCATTATCCATTTTGCCATTTATTTTTCTTTTGAATCCCTTTCGATCTAACTCTGTTCCGAAACTAAGGCAAAGAAAAGATGACAAGACTGATTTACAGGGCTCTCCGGGTCAATATACAAGGGCGCTCAGCCTCGTCAGGGGCATCGAGTCGATTTCGATTGGCCGAAGCGGCCGATACTTCCAAATTCAAAACCTTGAAAGGAGAAAATCAAATTGAAGTGCCTATAAAGGCGAAAGAAGTTGAAAGGTTGAGCCCCGCGTGGCTAACCATCTTGGCAAGGTTTGAAAAGCCAAAATGTTCCAAATAACCTAAAGTTATAGATGGAAGGAAAGTCATAAATGAAAAGCCAATAAAGGCGAAATAAAGCTAGAAAGGTTAAGTCCCCCGAGACTAACCAGTGTGGCAGAATTTAAGAGGCAAAAAGTCTCCCCCGAATACTCATGAAATCCAAAGGGAAGCAAGTGAAAAGCCTAAAAAACCAAGGTCCCCGGGTTTGAAAATGAAACCCAATCCCTAGCAAACAAGCAAACAGTTGAGATCTTAATAAAAGAGGCTGAGATCAAGCAGTTTGAAATAATCAAGGCCGCAAAACCAACCACTGTTTCAAACTAACAAATTATTCTTTGTTTGAAAGTAGGAAACATGTGCAAAAGCGACCATGCAAAAGCAGGTGCAATCAAAAGGAATCGCGCAAGAGCTAGAAGGAGCTCTGCAGCATTGACTCTAAAGAAATGGAAGTTTCCTCAAAAAACCTTTTTCCGCATACATAAAAAAAAAGAAAAAAAAAGAAAAAAAAAGAAAGAAAGATAAAAAAAAAAAAAGAAGAGAGAAGAATTGAAGTTGAAAATAACTCAAAGTAGTATGAGGCCTCCAATCCCCAACTACACCTTTTCCCGACGCAGGGTATACACTCCTGCAGTCGATGCCAATCAAGGGTATACACTCCCTGGTTGATGTTTTCTTTTCCAATCAAGGGTATATACTCCCTGGTTGATGTTTTTCTTTGCCAATCAAGGGTATACACTCCCTAGTTGATGCTTTCTTTTCCAATCAAGGGTATACACTCCCTGGTTGATTTCTTTTCCCGACGCAGGGTATACACTCCTGCAGTCGATGCCAATCAAGGGTATACACTCCCTGGTTGATGNCACAGAAGCAACCATTAGCTTCCGATTGATTAATTTAGTCTCATTTATAGTACAAGTGATGTAACAGTACATTTATTAGACCATTTATTTTTTGTGTTGTAATAAATCGGACTGGACATTATGAATCTAATCTTCAAGTTTGTCGTTCTTCTCATTAACGTGACAACCTGGGAAGTTAAATAATTATATTTTTTGGTAGTTTTAAACATTTATTTCCTGTTTTCTGTTATTTTAAGATATCCATGTAATATGGCATACNTATTTTCCAATCAAGGGTATACACTCGCTGGTTGATTTCTTTTCTCGACGTAGGGTGTACACGCTCCCATAGTCGATGCCAATCAAGGGTATACACTCCCTGGTTGATTCTTTTCTTTGCCAATCAAGGTTATACACTCCCTGGTTGATGCTTTTCTTTTCAAATCAAGGGTATACATTCCCTGGTTGATGTTTTTCGATTCCAATCAAGGGTATACACTCCCTGGTTGATGCTTTTCTTTGCCAATCAAGGGTATACACTCCCTNTTTGAGAATACTTTCTTTATTTTGGCGCTTCCATTTGTATAACTTATGTTAAACACGTTGATTTTCTTTATACATGAAGACTGCTTCCTAAAAACAACATCGTTTAGTGGTAAACAATGACAGTAATTATCCAAATCTGATTTTGATTTTTTACATTAAAGTTGTTGGGTAGCTATTCCTGCTAGTATCCTTGATTAGTCACGCTTGGATAAATTGTCTTAACTACCTATCCGACGAACTAGTCACAATTAGGATTGGCCAAAAGAGTTGAAACAAATTGGGCTAAAATATGGCAATAGACCAAAAATCTTGTCCTTTAGGTTAGTAGATTTAATTTTAGACAATCTTCACATACCTTTTAGGTAGAACCATACCTTTAGATTGAAATTTGATAAAGAACCGAATACAATTCCAAGTCACAATAAACTACACTCGGGGGTGGCAACTCATGCCCCTGACTCTAATTGCCTCAAATAGGCATTATAAAACTGTCATGACCATAGTCTTGACCACGTAATCTACACTCGGGTGCGACAACTCATGTCCCCGTCTTCAACTTCAAATTATAATAAAAATCACACGTTGTAATTGCGGGTGCATTTCATGTGGCGCAATTATAATGTGTCCAAAACAAACAAGTGCACGCCATCATGACTTGTTTCAAGATAAATCCATATTAAAAGCGTTTAAAATTTAATAAGGCTAAATGCACCATAGGTTTGAAACATGTAAATAATTAGATAATTAGGCCAAATATTAATAGTTAAGCGACCGTTCTAGAACCACGGAATTCGGGAGTGCCTAAAACCTTCTCCCGGGTTAACAAAATTCCTTACCCGAATTTCTGGTTCGCAGACATTTTTAAACAGAGTCTAAATTTCTTCGGTTTGGGATTTCAATAAACGGTATCCCGGAACATCGTCAAAAATCCGGGTGGCGACTCTGAAATAATAAGTAAATCCCAAAATCGATTTATGTCACATTAATTAGAAAAACTCCCTTATCCCACCCCTATCGGGAAAAAGGAGGTGTGACAATGTGCATCACTATTTCCTTGTAAACTTGGTGTTCACCATACTTTCCTTTATCGACTCTGACTCTATTTCTTTCCCTCCAAATCAATGTAACAGTTACAGCAAAAACACAACAAGTTATGGCATTCATACCTTTCCTACTTTTTGCTTTCTTGTTTGCCCATTCCAATTCAGCTTCCCAACTTCCAATGTTTCTCTTATGCCCCAGCCATAGACATAGCCTAGACCACAGTTTCTTTGTTATTGAACAATCAAAGAATAAGTGGTTAAAAGGTTCTATACTATGTCTACAGAATGCACACTCTACTGGCACTTGAATACCAAACTTCAGTAATCTATCAACTGTAGCTAATCTCTTCTGAACTGCAAGCCAAAGAATGAATCTGTATCTCGGATGAACATTTGTATGTAACATTAAACTCTTCCATTCAACTTTGCTATACTCTGGGATCAACTTAAAATACATCTGTTTGATCTGAAACTTTCCACTCTTACACATTGCCTGCAATCTGTCGTGCAGCTCCCTTGAAGTTGTTGATGTCCCATAATCACTTTTCTGCTGTCCAGTATCTTCCATACTACCCACGATGATGTCTTAGGAGTAGTAATTGTTTCCAAGTCCCTTTTCTTTATATAAAAACTATGTACCCATCGTATCTATATGCGATCCTTCTCTCTTGTTAAGTCCCATAGCTGTTTAAGAACTGTTGCTTTGTTCCATATTTTGATATCCAATATGTTTACGCCTCCAGCTACTATTGGTATGCACTTTCTCCCAAGCTACTAGTTCCTTCTTTGAAATATTTATACTGCCAGTCCATAAAAATGTTCTACATATAGTTTCAATGACTTTCAACACCTTCTTTGGGAGTATAAAAACCTGAGCCCAATAAGTCTGAACACCAAAAATGACAGCCTTTATCAATTGACATCTACCAGCAAAAGATAGTAGTTTGCTGACCAGCATGTAACTTTTGTTGTGATCTTCTCAATCAAAGGAAAATATTGATAGAAAACTAACTTTTTAGAGTCTAAAGGAATGCCCAAGTACTTGAAGGGAAGCTTTCCTTCAGTAAACCCCAAAGTTCCAAGTATTTCTTCTCTGGCAGCTTGAGCTATACCAACCATGTATATTGAAATTTTATTGACATTAGTCTGTAGGCCAGAAGCATTTGAGAATCTGTGAAAAACATCATTTAGGATCTTTATGGATTCAAAATCAGCTCTACAATACATTAGCAAGTCATCAGCAAAGCATATGTGTGTACTTTTTAACTTCCTACACTTAGGATGAAAGTTAAAGTTCCCATTTTTATGCAACTGCCCCAATTCTCTACTCAAATACTCCAAAGCAATAACAAACAAGTAAGGAGACATAGGATAACCATGTCTAATCCCTCTTTTGCCTTTGAAAGTTTTTGTCAATCCACCATTTAAGATCAATGAATATGATACAGTGGTGACACATGCCATTATCCACTGTACAAACTTAAAAGGAAATTCAAGATTTGCAAGCATTTGCCTAAGAAAACTCCATTCCAGAGTATCATAAGCTTTTCTTAAATCCACCTTCATCACACATCTAGGAGAGACTCCTTTCCTGGAATATCCTTTAAGCAATTCATGGCTAAGTAGTATATTATCTACTATGCTTCTCCCTTCAATGAATGCTGATTGAGACTGGCCAATCAACCCATCAAGCACACATTTTATCCTCTTTGTAGTGACTTTAGATATGATCTTGTACAATGTAGTACAACATGCAATGTGCCTATAGTCTTCAACTGTTGTTGGTGCTTTCACTTTATGGACTAATGTAATAGTTGTATTAATCATTCCCAGGAAATATATTTGTAGTAAAGAATTCCTTAACAGCTGCAAAGATATCATCTTTCACTATCTACCAATTTTTGGTAAAGAACTCCATAGGTAACCCATCAACGCCTGTTGCTTTGTCTTTAGGCATATCTCTAACTGCTTCAGTGATCTCCTCTATTGTAACATTTTGAATTAAAGTTCTTTGTTGTTCTATAGTTAAGCATGGCCCTTCCTCTATTATAGTTGTATTTGCACAAGGCAATTCTTTAGTACAATCTCCCATCAAAGACTGAAATACATTAATGAATTCCCGCTTAACTAATCTGGGCTCTGCTAATTTCACACATGTGTCTGTATAAATGGAAGTTATACTATTTTGGATGGATCTGATCTTCCATTGAGCATGGAAATACTTTGTATTTGCATCTCCTCATTCAATCCGGCATGCCTTGGATTTCTTCCTCATTACTTGCTCCTCCACAGTGCTCCATTTCTCAATTTCAGCTATTGTTGTTTTCTCTTCATTAAAATGGGACTATTCCATAGGATCCTGCTTTGACTTTGCACAATATCCAATTTCTCTCTTGCCTGCTCCAGCCTCTGTTTGTATGAAGCCATGTATGCATTTATCTCCTTCAGATGCTCATTCAGATGCTCTTTCATATTCTTCAATTTGCACCAAACGTGCTGCATAGGTGCTCCTTTATAGTCCTTGATCCATACTTGCTTAATTATGTTATGAAACTGTGGGAGTTCCATAATATTTGTATACAACCTAAATGGTTTAGGATGCAATAGATTCTGCCTGCCACATTTGATTAGAATAGGAGAGTAATCAGATACTGACAGATTTAAAAAATCAGCTTCTACATGGCTGTATTGTTGAATCCACTGATAGTTTCCCAATTCCTAGTCTATCTTGATATAAACCCTAGTCCCAGTACCTTGCTTATTTTTCCAAGTATAATTCCAACCCTTATCTCTAAGTGGGGTAAGTTATAATCGTCAATCAGCTCCTTGAATCCTTGTACTTCAGCAGCAGTGACAGGAGATCCTATTCTATTCTTAGAGGATAGAACATTATTGAAGTCTCCACTGGGCAACCATGTTTCCTGGTTTGGTATGTTAATCTGCCTAAGCTCCCTTCATAAGTTCTCCCTTTTGTGACCATCATTTTGAGCACAGATGACACTAAGCTGAGCCTTAAATTGAGTGCTAGTATCTTCAACACAACAATGGATGAACTGATCTGTCATATAGGTAATTTGTACTTAAATATGAGCTCTCCAGAGTAACCAAATTCTCCCATTCCCAGCATATGAATAGTTTCAACACACATTCCATACCTTGGCAATCATTTTTTGAATTTTCTTATCTTTATGGTCCTTAACTCTAGTTTCTATACATTCCATAATATCTACTTTATTTGTAGCAAGAAGAGTTTTGATCTCTTTCTGCTTATGGGCTTGATTTAGCCCCCTAATATTTCAAGCAACAATAATCATTTGGAAATTAGGGGGTCTGGTGGCCCTGGATCAATCTGTTGGCCACTTCTTCCATCATCCTTCATCACAGAAATTGTTTTTCCTTTGTCCATATGTCTTTCCATCACAACATTACTACAAACAATCTCACTTGTATTTCCTTCTCTTTCTGGACATGGCACATAAGCAAGCTATTGTACATTTTCTTTACTTCCACTCCCCTTATCCAAGCAAACACTGTCACGTGTAGATTTCTCTTGAAGCTCTATTATTTCCAAGCTTTCTTAACAGTATTGCCTTATTTAGTTTTTCTTCTCCTCTATCCCTTTGGTCTTTCCCCTTCCTTTATCTCCTACTCCTCTTCACACTTTTCATTATACCAACAATCCATTGAGTCATGTCCAAACTTTAGACAGTCAATGAAAAAACTAGGCTTCCAGTCATATTCAATCATTTGCATCATTGAACCATAAGGCGACTCTATTTCTATCTGATCTGGCAGAGTATAAGCAACATCCACCTCCACAAGTACTCTAGCAAAGGATATTTTCTAATAGTGGGCAGTAAACTTATCTGTGTATAATGGCTTTCCTACTGCAATAACCATTTTGTTAGGGCTTCAGTCGAACAATACCCCACTAGCAGTCCAGGAAATCTCACCCATACTGGAATTGTACTTAGAATGTCTCTATTGAATGAGAAATCGATTTCCCATGGACTGATAATTGTTGTTATAAGCAAACTCGGCCAAAGGCAAGAATCGATCCCATTGCCCTCCAAAGTCAATCACGCAAGCTTTGAGCATATCCTCCAAGATCTGAACTTTCCGCTCTAACTGCCCGTCAGTATATAGGTGAAAAGATGTGCTGAGCTCTACACGGGTCCCCAACTCACTCTGTACTGCTCTCAAAATATGTAAAGTAAACTGAGGGCCTCTATCTGATATGATGGAAACAGGTACACCATGCAACCGAACTATCTCCTGAATATAAATCTGGGCCAACCTTTCTAATATATACGTAGTCATAACCAGAATGAAGTGTGCCGACTTGGTCAGCCTATCCACTATGACCCATACTGCATCAAACTTCCGCAAGGTCCGTGGCAACCCAACTACGAAGTCTATAGTATTGCGTTCCCACTTCCACTTTGGTATAGTCATCTGCTGGAGTAGGCCACCTGGCCTCTGGTTCTCATACTTAATCTGCTGGAAATTTAGGCACCTCGTGACATACTCAACTATGTCCTTCATCTTCCACCACCAATAATGTTACCTCATGTTACGATACATCTTCGTAGCACCTGGATGAATAAAATACCATTAACTGTGTGAGCTTTCTAGAATCCTCTCCCTCAAGCCATCGACATTAGGAACACATAGATGACCCTGGAGTTACATAACACCATCCTCACCGATAGTTACCTCCTTGGCACCACCCTATAGTACCGTCTCTGTGAGAACCAACAAGTGCGGGTCATCATACTACCGAGCCTTGATCTGCTCCAATAGTGAATACTGGGCAACCACAGATGCAAGAACTCGGTTGGGCTCTAAAAATGTCCAACCTCACAAGTCTGTTAGCCGAGGACTGAATGTCCAAAGCTAGTGGCCTCTCCTTTACTGAAATGAATGCCAAGCTACCAATACTCTCTGCCTTTCTGCTCAAAGCATCTACAACTACATTCGCTTTACCTGGATGATAAGAAAGGTGATATCATAATCCTTCAGTAACTCAAGCGGTCTGTGCTGCCTTAAATTGAGATCCCTTTTCTTGAAAAAATGCTGCAAACTACGATGATAAGTGTAAACCTCACAGGACACCCCATAAAGATAATGTCTCCAGATCTTAAGAGCATGACCAATCGCGGCTAACTCTAGATCATGCACAGGGTAATTCTTCTCATGGGTCTTCAGTTGGCGTGAAGCATATGCAATAACTCGCCCCTAAATTAATATACAACCCAAGACAACGTGTGAAGCATCGCAATACACAATATACATCCCCGAATCGGAAGGCAACACTATAACGGGTGCCATAGTCAAAGCTATCTTGAGCTTTTGAAAGTTCGCCTAATAATCATTGGACCAATGGAACGGAGCATCACTCTGAGTCAATCTAGTCAAAGGTGATGTAATAGATGAGAAGCCATCCATAAACCAACGATAATAACCTACTAAACCCAAGAAGCTCCTGATCTCAGTCGCCGTAGTAGGACGAGGCCAACTCTGAACTACCTCAATCTTCTTGGGGTCCACCTTAATACCCCCGCCTAGTACAACATGCCCCAATAATGCTACAAAATCCAGCCAAAACTCACATTTGGAGAACTTAGCATATAGCTTCTATTCCCACAAGGTCTGAAGAACCACTCTCAAATGCTGCTCGTGCTCCTCCATGCTACGTGAGTAGATTCAAATGTCCTCAATGAAGACAATTACAGACAAATCGATATATGGACTGAACACCCTGTCCATCAAATCCATAAGCACCGTTGGGGCATTAGTCAAGCTGAAGGACATCACTAGAAATGCATAATGGCCATATCTAGTCCGAAAAGTAGTCTTCGGAACATATGAGTCCCGAATATTCAATTGATGGTACCCCGATCTCAAGTAGATCTTAGAGAACACCCTAGTACCCTACAACCGGTCAAACAAATCATCAATACGTGGCAACGAGTACTTGTTCTTAATGGTATATTTGTTCAACTAGCGGTAATCAATGCACATCCGCATAGTCCCATCTTTCTTCTTCACAAATAACACTGTGCACCTCAAGGCGATACACTTGGTCTGACGAACGCCTTTGCTATCAACTCCTCAAGTTGTTCCTTCAACTCCTTCAACTCTTTCATAGCCATACGGTATGGTGGGATAGATATAAGCTGGGTACCTGGAGCTAAATCAATACAGAAATCGATATCACTATCTGGTGGAATGCGTAGAAGATCAGAATGAAATACATCAGAGAACTCCCGGACGATGAGTACTGAATCAATCGATAGAGTCTCTGTGGTAGTATCCTGAACATAAGCTAGATAAGCTAAACAACTTTCTTGACCATATGTTGAGCCTTCAGAAAAGTGAAAACCCGGCTAGATGCGCTAAAAGAAGACCCCTTCCACTCCAATCTAGGCTACTCTGGCATCGTCAAGATAACAGTCTTGGCATGGAAATCAAGGATGGCGTGGTATGGGGATAGCCAGTCCATGCCCAGGATTACCTTAAAGTCGGTCATATCAAGTAACAGAAGATTCGCTCTAGTCTCGTAACCACAGAATATGACCACACAAGACCGGTAGATTCGATCCATAACAATCGAATCGCCCACAGGAGTTGACACATAAATAGGAGTGCCTAAGGACTCACGAGAAACATCCAGGAAATGAGCAAATAGTGATGAAACATATGAATCGGTAGACCCTGGATCAAATAATATCGAAGCATCTCTACCGCAAACAAAAATAATACATGCGATCAAGGAATCTGAGCTCACTGCATCTGGTCTGGCCAGAAAAGAATAAAACCTAGTTGGAGCGCCGACTGGATGGCCTCCACTTGACTGAACAGTAGCTAGCTGACCTCCCGCTGCCTGACGTCCACCTCTAGGATAGCCCCTACCCGCCTGCCCTAAGCCTCTGGGCGATCGGACCGCTGGTGCTGTAATCATGGGCTGATGACCCTGCTGTACTTCCTTGCCCCAAATTCTAGGACAAAACCTCTTCATGTGTCCTGGATCCCCACACTCGTAACAACCTCTCGGTACAATAGACTGCTGCCCTAAAGTCTGACCCTGATGGCCTGCATACCCACTGGAAGAATCCTGAATAGCTGGTGAGTGGTATGAACTCTCTAGCATGGAACTGAAATAAGGTCGCACAGGAGCACCCCGAGGATGTGGCGGTGCTGGATATCTGGGCCTGTAATGCTGACCTCTCCCAAACTGACCTCTGCCCCCAGCTAGGGCACCTCTAAACTCACTAGAATAACGGAACCGCTTCTCCCACTGCATACGCTCTCTACCTCGCTGACAGTAACCCTCAATCCTCCGGACTATCTCCACTACTAGCTGGTAAGAAGTCCCCATCTCAACCTCCCCGGCCATAGTGGCCTGAATACCAGAGTTAAAATTCGCAATAAATATCTGTACTCTCTCCGCCTCAGTAGAAAGTAACATAAGTGCATGGCGAGACAACTCAGAGAATCTCACCTCATAATTGGTCCCTGACATATGAGCCTGTTGGAGCTACTCAAATAGAAATCTCAACTCTCCCCTCTAGGAGGGTGGAATATACCTATCCAATAAAAGGCGTGTAAACTGATCCCAAGTCATGGGAGGAGAACCTGCTAGTCTACCGAGAAGATGTAACTGCCACCATCTACGGGCCCTACCCTCCAGCTGAAAAGTAGTGAAATCCACCCCGTGGGACTCTAATATCCTCATGTTGTGCAATCTTACCCTGCACCAATCAATGAAGTCCTAGGGATCCTCATGTCGCTCACCTCCGATGATAGGAGGGTGTAGCCTAGTCCATCTGTCCAATAGCTTTTGCGGCTTTCCAGTCGCAACTGGTCTGGGCTTAGTACGGGTGTTGCTACTAGCTAGAACCTGCCCATAGGTAGTGCGCCTGGGGTCTGATATACAACAGTTGCATGCCCATGAGCCTGAGCAGTAAGGGTTTGTGCTCGCCTCGCGTTAAGATGTGGCTAGGTCTGCTGCAAATAAACCATTCTGGGTCATAGTATCCATGAATTGTAGCATACAACCCATAACCTCCTGAAAGCCCGTTAATGACATGAAATCTACCGGGGCTGGCTCTGTTGCAGAAACCTCACCTTGCTCCTCAATAATGGAATCCTCTACTGGATTCATTGGTGGTATAGCTGGGGCAACTCTGGGACGTCCTTGTCCCCTACCTTGGGCTAGTGCCTTCCCCCGGCATCTTCCTCGGCCTCTAGCAACAGGGGGAGCAACTCCTCCCGGGTCTGGAACATCCGTCGTGTGCGTTCTCACCATCTGTGAGAGAATCAGAGAAAGACACTTAGTATAACATCAACTGCACGATAGGAGATGAAGAACGAGTAGTTTCCTAACACCATATAGCCTCTCGAAGATAAGTACTAACATCTCTGCTCCAATCCACATGACTCTATTAGGCATGCTCATAACTTGTGAGACCTATGTGAACCTAGTGCCCTGATACCATGTTGTCACGACCCAATTGCTCCTACGGGTCATGATGGCGCCCAACGTTACCGCTAGGAAAGCCTACAGTGAACTAACTTTATGATCCTTCCTTTTAAATATTTGAAATAGTTGATTTTTTATTGTGCATAAATAAGAAGTAAAAATTTAATAAAAATAAGAGATCAAGATTTTGAAAGCAAGTGAGATAAGTAAAATAACCCAAAACCATAAAATGTCTACTACCATGAATCTCCAAGACCTAGTGTCACAAGTGTACGAGCTACTAGTAGAATATGCAAAAGAATACTACACTACTGTCTGCAGTGAATTAGACAAAAAATACAAGCAAAAGAAAGACTATGGCTGCTGCAAAGCGGGCTCATAAGGGAAGTTCACCGCGAAGTCTCGTAGTAGTCAAGGTTGTGCGCCAGACTGATACCCAGATGCACATGTCTCAGATCCTGCACATTTAGTGCAGAAGTGTAGCGTGAGTACATAAACTACATGTACCCAGTAAGTATCTAATCTAACCTCAAAGAAGTAGTGACGAGGGGTCGACTTCGACACTTACTATGGGCCAACAACCTAATATATAAAATTCTATTTAAACATGGGATATACAAATGACAATAAAACTCGAAAGCAAGAAATAAATAAACAATCCTTTCACTGGTATTAAGTACCAAACCAATTTCCCTTATTTAATCATTTACCTATCAAGCAAATGAAACAATATCAAATAATTGGGATTCCGGTAATATTACGCATGAATTACGCTGAGGCTGTACGACCCGATCCAAAATAAATGTACATATACTGTGTCCACTGACGAGGGTCGAACGACACAAAACATAGATGCATCAATTAACCTATCGAGGTGAACGACTCGCTCCCATGAGAGTTGTTAAATTTACCCCGCTCGTGGAATATACTTGCAACGCGGTTCAACATAGATTTTTCTCAAGTTATCATGATATCCATCAATTCTTTCCAAAACAATAAATTCAACTAGGAAATTTTAAAATCTTGAAATCCTCAATCTCAACTCTATTCGAGGAAATTAGTAAGCATAATAACAAAGCATGGTGTAGACCTACGACTACCCCGACATAAGCATAATTAGTAGCTACACATAGACTCTCGTCACCTCGTGCGTACGTAGCCCCCACCACCTCCACAAATAGAAGAACATAATAATTAAATTCACCTATTGGGTTAATTTTCTCTTACAAGGTTAGAAAATAGACTTACCTCATCTCAAGCCTACTTTCCGGTCCAAAATTATGCTTTAAACCCTCAACTCGGTGCCAAACGACTCGAAACTAGTCAAATGTTATATAAAATAGTCAATGCATGTTCAAAAGTTTATATCTTAACTATTAAAGTGATTTCCCAACCCTAATTGAGGAATTCCTAAAATTCACCACCGGGCCCACGTTCCCGGATTCCGGAAATATTTGAAGAAAGTTGTTACCCATAACCTCATGAACTCAAATATATGATTTCCACTAAATTCCATAACTATTTTCGTGGTTAAATCCCTTTTTTTTTTTATCAAAACCCTAGGTTTTAATAAAAAAATCCCATAAATTCCACCATTTTCCATTTTAAAGCTTCTTATGATTCGTGTATTTAGCTAAAGAATCGATAGGGATTATTTACCTCTTCATGTTAATGGAACCCCTCGCAAAAGTGCTCTCAAAACCGTCCAAGACCAAGTGGGAAATGAGGGAAAGAAGGATAAGTCCTGCATTAAAAGTTGTTGCACAGGTTGCAGATGTTGCATTTGCTACACCTGGTTCGCAAACGCGAATAAATCTTCGCAAATGTGATGCTGAGCTCCCCACTATCAAGGTCGCAATGCAACCAAAAACTCGCAAATCTGAAGGCAAGCTAGTCGCAAATGCTACTAGAAATCTCGCAGATGCGAATCCTGCCCAGATCATGCTTCTTTGCAACTGCAAAGCCTTTCTCGCAAATGCAAACCATATCCCGCATGTGTGATACCTGAGGCACCAGCAAAGAAAAACTAGAAAACTGAAGCCTTATCATCTATCCGAGCACGTCCAAAACTCATCCAGCCCTCGGGGCTCCACACGTAACGTCCACACCAGTCTAAACACATCATACAAACCCGCTCACATGATCGAAACAATGAAATAACATAAAAAATTATGAATCGAATGCCAAAACGCATGGATTAGCTCATGAAACTCAAAACCTCTAAAAAAATATATCTGCATGTCCAATTCCTATTAAATCACGTCCGATTGACCTCGAATTTTGCACAGAAGTCCTAAATGACATAACAGACATACTACAACTTCTGGAATAGGAATCCGAACCTGATTTCAAAAAGTCCACCCTCGGTCAAACTTCCCAAAAACTTCAAATTTCCAACTTTCGGCAAATGGCCCCGAAACGACCTACGGACCTCCAAATCCACATTCGTATGCGATACTAAGTCTAGAATTACCATACAGAGTTATTCCCAGGATTGAAATCCCAAACAGAATTCTATAATGTAAAAATCCACTTCAACCCAAACTTATGAAATTCACCCAAAATGCCAACTTTCACTAATAGGCGTCGAAACGCTCCCTGGTCATCCGAAACCCGATCCGTGCATACGTCCACGTAAAAAATCATCATACGGACCCATTAAAAATGTCAAATCCAGATTTTGAGTTTGTTTACTCAGAACATTGACCAAAATCAAACTTAGCCTTAATGAACCAAGTGTTCCGATTTCAACCCGAACTCTCCCAAATCCCGAACTAACCATTCCTACAAGTCATAAAATAGTAAAAGCACATACGGGGAGCCTTATTTAGGGGAACCAAGTTATAGAAATAAAAACCACCGGTCGGGTTTTTACACACCCCATGCGTTACAGCTTTGCAAATTCAGGTTTTTTTATAAACCGACCCCATTTTGTTAAATAGATGCAATGGACCATTTCTTGAGCTAAAACCTGATATATTTAGAGTGAGAGAGTGCCTTGGAGTGGGAAAGTGTTCCACATCAATTGTTCTTCAATTCTTGCTCAAATCTTGGATGATTAACAAGGAAAACCCACAAGGTGTTCATCCTAAAGGTAAGATTCTACACCCTAACCCTCAATTTCGAATTTTATCTATACTTGGGTAATTGGTAAATTTTTGGGATGAGAGTTATTCATCTTGTATGCATGTGTTTTCAAAGAGTGTAAGAAGATGGATGAGCTAAGAATGGTAGATAATGTATTTGGGATGATGGAATCCACCATAGGAGGATCTTGAAACCTTAATGCACACCTAGTGTTTGATAAAATGCTCAAATGAGCTAGAACCATGATCATCCTCCTAATTTTGGTTCAATTTGTTATATTTGTAAAATATATTAAACTTGTTAAGAATTCGGGAACATTTTAGAGTTTAAGGAAGCTCAATTGAGGTATGTTGGTTAAACTTTATCTCTTAGAATCGAATTCCATAATGTTCTTGTATGTTCAAGTATGGTTGGCTCAAGATTCCTAATTTCTACATTCTGGGTTATCCCCTATAAACATGACTATTCCGAATAAGCTTTATGTTGTAATATATATGTTCAAAGTATGAATTGCGTATTAAAATGATATGGCTTTGAGTCATGTTTCAAATGAAAGCTAGTATGCCAACTTGTGTGAGAAAAACTCGATATGTTTAAGACTCTAAATTGCTCATATGTGTACCTAAAGTATTGATTGAAAATGTCTTGTTGTTGATAATCTATAAAGATTCTTGAAAAGGAAGTAAGTGAATTGGGGACATCGAATGTGGCCAATGTGCCAAGAATTTATGTTATGGTTGTGGCTAGTGGTGATAATGAATTGAGAGGATGTGAAAGATTATAAAATGATCTTCCAAAAAACTATTTAAAAATGACTGCGAAAATAGAATTCCCTAAAAGCTTTTGTACATAATTCACGCCCCTAAGTGGTTGTTTAACTAATGCTTTGCTTTGTAAAAATATCCAGTGTGATTCGAGTTTTACATACTCAGGTGTTGAAATTGTACATTGTTATTTCTGGGGAAGAGTATTGCAAGAATAAATGGTGTATTGATTGTTTATGATTTTGATGTGTGTTTCTATCGCTGGTTTCTATGCCCCATTCTTTGGGAAGAAACCTTTTGTGTTTAAAGTTTCTATTGCTAATGAATTTGAGGTATATGATTTCTGAAATATTCTATATGTTGGTATTTTATGGTGATCCTTGAAAATAAAATAGGTGAAAGTGTGGAACATGAATTACGGCCATTGTGCCATTAATAAAGAATCTTGTGAATGGCCAAAAGAGACAAGGAAATATGGTGGTTGTGAGTGGTTGAAAATACTAATGAAGATTTATACAACGTGAAAGATGTTGAGGTGAGTACATTGTATTTATGTTATCTTTGGGTTCAAATCAAATATAAAAAAGTTTTTTTGTGGAAGTATCGATGGTCACAGAGGAAGGGTAGGTTAAAATAGCCTTACCCAGAAACTACACGTGACGGCGTAGGAGTGAATCTTGAATATTCCCATTATTTGGGATGAGATTGATGTGATGAAATTATTCCTCTCCATTAGGATCAGGTTATTGGTAAAAGTGGTTGATGTCAATCCACACGAGATTGTGGTGAGACTGCCTAGCCGACGGGTCATGATCGAATGACATGTTGCACACACGGTGGTGATTGTGCTGGAAATTGAAATTGAAATTTGTGATTGAGATTATGATTGTGGTTAATATCTCGGATGAGATGGCCTTGCCGATCGGGTCGTGATCGGACTCCCTACCAAGAGTACGGTGGCAGTGTGAATAGTGGTATTGTGAACTATGGTATTGTGGATAGTGGTATCGTGAATTGTGCTATTATTGGTACTAAAGATCGCCCAACCAAAAATATATATTATTTTCGTATTTTAAAACTATTATGTTTCAATTTGGCATTTGGATATTATTGATGGTTACTTGTTGTTTCTATGATTTTCCTTTTCTTATATGGTCATTCTATTTTGAAAGAGTACTTTTAGAATTACATACTAGTGCTATTCGACGGTACTAATGTCGCCTTTGATGGGGGTGCTGCATCTTTAATTGATGCATGTGGTTATACAACAGGCGGTATTGATCAGTGATCCACACACTCTTTCTAGATGACTTGGTGAGCCCCACTTCATTTGAGGGTCATGTATCTTTTTTTTGTCATGTACTATGTTTGAGGTATAGTCGGGTCCTTCTTGCCGGTATTTCCATATTACTCTTCAATTTTACTTAGAGGCTCCATACACAGGTTGTGCGTGGTGTTTGATGTTGGCAATTGAATTAGAACCGTTGGTATTTGGCAAACATGTTTTTCATTAAATCTATAAACTTGTACTATTTTGGAAATATTGAATGATGTTGTTAATGGGAATGAAATTGAAGTGGTTAATAAAATCTTTTCAGTATTTGATTAATGGATTACATCTCCTCTTTATTCAGGGATGAATTTGGGTAGAATGTAATCTAACAGGCTTGCTCAGCCGGGTTTACTCGGTTCAGTGCCGGTCGCGCTCCTCGAGTTTGGGATGTGACAAACATGGTATCAGAGCTTAATGTTTTAAAGTGTCCTAGGATGTCTCAGAGCCGTGTCTAGTAGAGTCCTTCTTATTGGTGTGTTGTCGACCACATCTACGATGGGGAGAATACTTGGACATTTAGGAAACTTCACACTTCTTTGATATTCCAGATTGTGCGATCGAGCTCAATATAGGGAGATAATTTCCTCGTTATGTCTTATTGTCAAGATGAGTAATCCACGAGTTTGAAGTATTAAGGAGGGAATGACCCCACAATTTAATCCGAGAGAGACTGCACAAGAGTTTGTTAGGAGAATGTATCGAGCCATCAAAGGATTGGAAGAACTTATTGCTAAGGGGAGTACCCTTGTTCCTATTAATGTCACTGCACCACTAGATCATGTGCTGAGAACACCTAGGAAATGAAAGAGGGTTGTTGGTACCAATAAGCCGGAATGTTTGGTTTGTAGTAGCACCACTTGGGTTTATGTTGGGTCACTCGTGAAATACGTTATGGATGTGGAGTCGAGGTGCATCGATTAAGTTATTTCCTTGCCAACCTAAAGTCACCAAGTAAGTCACTCCTTAGTACATCATTATGAACAACGTAAAATTTTCCTTGTTGTATATGTACATCCATATTGAAGAGCCTTCATGAATATGGTCTTAACCAAACGCTGAATCACAAAAGCATTGCATGTACCTACTCTTTGAACGAGACGCAGTATTCGTGAAGCCTCTTGATCACACTTATCTTATTTACGGCCTCTTGAGGAATTGAGTTCTACAATGACTTCTTTGAATTGAGTTATAATCCTAGGGTAATACTTCCCAATGCTTCCCTAAATTCTCAACAAGGGACTATACCTGATAAATTTCTTACAGAACATTTTGATTCAAATGGCTAACATATGCTTATTTGTGCCTATTTACACACCACCATAAATGTTTACCTATGTGGTATTAAATCCAATGTAAGGCAACCTAGTGATGCGATCCTTTTTGAGTCACTCTTTTTCTCTCCTGTGTATGTGACTCATATGGCTTGAACAATCCCTTTACTCCTTTGTGAATATTATCATGAAGTATTTTTACTCTCTAGTAACATGAGAGAATATCTCAGCACCTATATGATCGTAAATGAGAAGATTGGTTCCGTAGAAAGATGAAAGTGGATTCGCATTCATATACATAAGAATTATATAAGAAGAAGAAGTATCTTTGATTTTTTTTGAAAAGGAGTAACCGTTTTCTTTGAAGTAATAATACTATTCAAATTCCAATATTCATGGAGAAAGAATCGTAATAAATGTAAAGAAAAGGGATCTTTTACCCAATAGCGAAGAGTTTGACCCAAGATTTCTAGATGAAAGGGGTAGGGTATTAGTATATCTAATACATAATTTATATGTGAAAAATTATCCTCTAAAGAAGGAAATGTTGAATGAATTGATCGTAAATTATGATATTTTAAATATCTTTTTGCCTTCGAAAGAAGATAAAGAAGATATTAATCGTAGAGAAAATGAATCATATATGTACATGTCAATTGAAAGGGGACACATGTCCGCATAAAGTTTCTGAGATATTTGAGATTTATCACAACTTCGTCACAAGAAGATCTTGTTGTTCGTCCATCTCAGAATGACTTTCATATCCACCTGGATCATGCCTCAGTGAGCAAATAACTTTGTTCCTAGTATTGTAGTTCCCATGAAGTGGCCTGGTATTGTGGCTTGAAAATTATTATGGCAGAGACATGTCTAGCTCGTAGCAAAGTGTTCATTCTCTTTAACCAATACATGATTTGATCCCAATATTATGATGTCCTAGCTATATGGTTACACTCGTGAAAGGTTCAGATTAGATGTTTAAGATTCTAGCACATATCATGAGCATAGTGATGTGAAAGACAAGTTTTTCGTATAGGATCAACTATTATGAAGGGTTAAGCTGTTAGAATGATGATAATTCCACAAGTATTCGACCTCTTTTTTAACCTGGTAGGATTGGGATGTAGTTTCCTCGTAGCAACACTATTAAAAACGTAATGCAACTTCATGTATTTTGAAACCCATATCACATGCAGGGTGTCAGAATATTCTCATTTCGAATTAAACAATTTTTCCCTACACTCTAGTAGGTAACTGGTGTCACGTACTTGACTATTCCTTCTTAAGGATTTCTATTGCCGATATACTAGTTAACGTTATGCCTCATTTGTCAAATCAATGATGTCATCACAATGATTAATCATGTCAGTGTTATCAGTAGTAAGCTTCATGTCTCTTAGTATATATAACCTCATGAAATACTCTGCTCAACACATTGATGGATTCTTGAATAATTCCAGCCCAATCTCGAACCTCGTTGTTCCTCATTGTATTAAATCTATGGAGGGTTGAAGGTCCAAACATGTCAAAGAAGAAGCATCTTCCCATGATCAAATATGTTTGATAGGAAATGTTATGGTCATATTCATGCCAGCATGTCGTAGAGAAATTTTTGGAGGTCGCCAAAGGTTAAGTTTGGGTGTCTGGCGTAGATATTTAGAGTTGAAGAAAAGTGAACGGGTTATTCTCAATATTTTTTCCAAGAGGATGTATGTGAATTTCTAATAGGTGTAAAGTATATGTAGTCACATTAGGCCTTATGAAATCTTGAAGGGAATATGCCAAACTATGAGTATAATGTTTTCCTATTATTGTCCTCCGTGTACCCGGTGTTTCATGTGTCTATGTCGAAGGAGGTAACTGGAAATCCTTTGTATATCGTTCCGGTGAAGGTTATTGGAGGTGAAGTTAATGGATAATTGGCTTATGAGAGGCACTTAATTGTCATCCTTGTTAGATAAGTCTGAGAGTTGAGATTGCCTCCGTAAATGTGTTATGGCGAAGTCTGTGAGTCGAGGAGCCCACCTCGAAGGCCAAAATATTTAAGGAAAGAAAATGTTCCCACTTTGTTGTATAGTAAAAAAATTATGGGTCGAAAGGTATTTTCTATGTGTTATGATTTAAATAGGTGCAACTCATGTCCAGATATCAATTTTGATAATATAATGCTTGTAATGTTGTGATTAGTGTTGTTGATATATATTATGATTCTTTTGTCGAGTTGTGGATATATTATTAGGATGGTTTTGGTCGTTCTCTGGCAGGTGGATAGGCTAAATTACAAAGGAGACTCTGCCGAAATTTCTGGAAAATTTGGGAGTTAGTAAAATTTGGGAGATTGAGATGTGTGAAAAATATGTTATGTTGTGTGTTTGGGGGCGGACTCTACTTCTCATTGAAGGATGAATGATCCTAATTGGGGGAAAATGTAGCACCCCGGAAAATTTTGAAGTGCTTAAGCTCTATTAAGAAAGTTGATGTGTCCTAACTATATTATTTTGTGGGAAGACAAGGACTATTAACATCATGGATATCAATTGGATATGACAATAAGTGTACGAGGCATATTATAAGTGATGTGGGGTTTAAGGAGAGGCCCACGTCTAAGCCAAGTTGGAAAATTACATGATAGACTAAAGTTCCAAATGAGTACGCACAAGACCAAACTTCGGACAAGCATATCTACATATATATACATAATTATGTAATGCACAACCTATCAAATGAAATATCTTCGAGTATAATTTCTTAAGCTTCAAAATGTTTGTCATTTGGGCACTCCTACAAGAAGTTATGACCAAATTATCAAAAGCTGGCAGAAATTTTCATTACCACGGCGCCCCATGCGGCGCATCTGTGGGGATTTCCAGAACACTTCGAAGAACATTTTCTGGGCGCATTTTCCACTGCCACGCTGCGCCCCGCCGCGCCCCATGCGATGCGAATGTGCAAATTCTGATTTTGTTTTATAAACCGACCTCATTTTGTTAAATAGATGCAATGGACTATTTCTTGAGCTAAAACGAGATATTTTTAGAGTGAGATAGTGCCCTAGAGTGGGGAAGTGTTCCTCAACAATTGTTCTTTAATTATTGAAAGATTAACAAGGAAAACCCACAAGGTCTTCATCCTAAGGTAAGATTCTACACCCTAACCCTCAATTTTGAATTTTATCTAGGATTGGATAATTAGTAAGATAATTTTTGGGCATGGGAGTTGTTCATCTTGCATGCATATGTTATCAAAGGGTGTAAGAAGATTGTTGAGCTAAGAATGGTAGATAATGGATTTGGGATGATGGAATCCACCATAGGAGGACCTTGAAACTTTAATACACACCTAGTATTTGATAAAATGCTCAAATGCGCTAGAACCATGATAATCCTCCTAATTTTGGTTCAATTTGTTATATTTCTAGGTCATTACCCTAATCTCCCTCTGTAAGACGTAGTGGCGGCACCTAGTCTCTACGACTAGGTAAGCCTAACAAATTGCGGATTATCATAAATGTAAACAAAATTGAACAACAGTACTGCAACAGGTAACTAATAAATGATAAAAATTCCGCTCGGTATGTACAAATAACCCAGCACTCGAGTATACACATTATTCCTAAAACCCGAAAAATCATAAGTCATAAGCTACAGAAGAAAACTAGTATCTCTATACATGATAGTCTAAGAAAAAGTACGGAAAAGTATATGATAAGAGGGAATAGAGGGGAACTCTGAGGCCAGCGAACGCGGTAGATATACCTTGAAGTCTCTGTAATCTCACTGCTCACTGATAATGAGGCTGATGATAATTATCTGAATCTGCACACAAAACATGTGCAGAAGAGTAACAATAGTACACCACAATGGTATCCACTAAGTTCCAAGCCTAATCTCGGTTGAGTAGTGACGAGGACAGGTCAAGGCCCTACTGGTATATAAGAAATAAGGCAGAAAAATGTAGCAATGTAATAAGAGACTGGAAATATAACAAGAGAAAACTACAGAAAAATAGCAGCACAACACATAGGAATAAAAAACAGCGGATGTTTCGAGATACCGTCTCGTAGTCTCAAAAGTAAATTTTCAGGGGGATCTCCTGAGGTACCGCCTCGTAGTCCCAAAAGTAAACACACAACTCGAAACCGACGAATACAACAATTTACAGCAAGAAAACTACAGTTAAGACTGAAAAAGATAAAGGAAAAATAGGAAATCAACTAAGCATGCTGCACAGAGTTCAAGTAAGCATTTAAGACACGTAGACATGCGAAATTAGGCTAAAAATATACTACACATGCCGGTATAACTCAATTAAGATGAAACATGTTGTTACTCAGTAAAAATCAGACTTTACAACAAATAGCTCGTGTATGTACTCGTCACCTCGCGTAAACAGCGCTCACATATCATAGAAGTATGACAACAATACCAAATCCTAAGGGGACTTCCCCCTCACAAGGTAAGGCAAATCGCTTACCTCGAACCAAGCTCAATCAATTAATAAGAATTCTTTTTCCATGATTTTCCGACTCCGAATGACCCAAATCTTGCCAAAAGTAATTACATACCATAAATATAACTATAAGAAACTAAAATAATTAATGAAATCAAGGCTTAAACAAGAAATTATAAAATCGTCAGGCATTTTCTTCTTCGGGAACGCGGCCATACCCTCGTGTTTGCGTTGAACAATTAATCAATGACAAAAAATCCCTCCTTCACGAACGCGAGTGACCTCTCGCGAATACGTAGCCTCTACTGCCCGCTGCTTCGGGAACGCGTTCTCCACTACGCGAACGCGTATAACAAAGCCTTGGGGTACTAGCTGCTTTACTTCCTCTACGAGAATGTGATGCCCTTCACGCGTTTGTGATGCACTGCTGAACATACCTTTGAGAATGCGGCCCCCACTTTGCCAACGCGAAGAACAGATCTCGTCCTACCTCTAAGTCCTCTTCGCGAACGCGAAACGGAAACCAGCAACTGGAAACACCATAAATTCTGCAACTTCAAAAAGTCCAATTTTTGTTCATTGACCACCCGGAATCCACCCGAGGGATTTGGGACCTCAACCAAATATACCAACAAGTCCTAAAACATCTTACGGGCTTAGTCTATCCCTCAAATCACATCAAACATCGCTAAAATTACGAATCAGCCTCCAATTCAAACTTAATGAACTTTGAAACTTCAAACTTCTACAACCGATGCCGAAACCTATCAAATCACGTCCGATTGACCTTAAATTTTACACATAAGTCATAATAAATATTATGGACGTACTCTAACTCCCGGAATCAAAATCCGACCCCGATATCAAAAAGTCCACTTCCGGTCAAACTTCCCAAAAATTCAACTTTCGCCATTGCAAGCATAATTCAGCTACAGACCTCCAATTCACAATACGGTCAAAATCCTAGAATTTAAGCTTCCGTTTTAGGTATAAAGTATCCCAAATCACTCCGAAAACACGAACAAAAACTCCCGACAAGTCACATAAGCAGAAACAAATACGGGGGAAGCTAATAAACATGGTATCGAGGATATTACTCTCAAAACGACCGTCCAGGTTGTTACAAATAGATTGAAGTTACTAAGAATTCGGGAAAATTTTAGAGTTTAAGGAAGCTCAATTAAGGTATGTTGGATAAACTTTCTCTCTTAGAATCGAATTCCACTGTCAGTTCAAGTAAGGTTGATTCAAGATTCTTAATTTCTATATTCTGGGTTATTCCCTATAAACTTGACTATTTCGAATGAGTTTTATGTTGTAAGATATATGTTCAATGTATGGACCGCGTATTAAAATGTTATAGCTTTTAGTCATGTTTCAAATGAAAGCTAGTATGTCAAATTGTGTGAGAAAAACTCGATATGCTTAAGACTCTAAATTGCTCATATGTGTACCTAAAGTCTTGAATTGATAATCTATAAAGACGCTTGAAAGGGAAATAAGTGAATTTGGGATATAGGGTGTGGCAACGTGCCAAAAATTTAAGTTATAATTGTGGCTAGTGGTGCCAATGAAATGAGAGGATGTGATAAAGATTATGAAATGAGCATCGACTCAACTGTTTAAAAATGAATTTGAAAATATAAAAGCTTTTGTACTCAATTCATGCCCCTAAGTGGTTGTTTAACTAAAGCAAAATTATAAATATATCTAGTGTGATTCGAGTTCTTACATACTCAGGTGTTGAAAATGTACATTATCATTTATGGAGAAGAGTATTGCAAGAATAAATAGTGTATTGATTGTTTATGATTTTGATGTGTGTTTCTAGTGCTGGTTGTTATGCCCCATTATTTGGGAAGAAACTTTTTGTGTTTAAAGTTTCAATACTAATGAATTTGAGGTATATGATTTATGAAATATTCTATATATTAGTATTTGATGGTGATCCTTGAAAATAAAAGAGATCGAAAGTGTGGAACATGAAATACGACCATTGTGCCATGAATAAAGAATCTTGTGAATGGCCAAAAGAGCCAAGAATTGTGGTTGTGAGTGGTTGAAAATACTTCTGAAGATCTATACAATGTGAAAGATGTTGAGGAGAGTACATTTTAATTATGTTACTTTTGTGTGAAAATCAAATGTAAAGATATTTTTTTGGGAGTATCGATTGTCACCGAGGAAGGTAGGTTGAAATAGCCTAACCCCGAAACTACACCTGCTGGTGTAGAGTGAATTGTGAATATTCCCCTTATGTGGGATGAGATTGATGTGATGAAATTATTCCCCTGCAATGGATGCAGGCTGTTTTACAACAGGCAGTATTGATCAGTGATCCACACACTCTTTCCAACTGACTTGGTGAGCCCAACTTCATTTCGGGGTCATGTATCTTTTGTTTCTCGTGTACTGTGTTTGAGGTATAGCCGGGCCTTGTTTCCGATATTTCTGTACTACTCTTCAGTTGTACTTAGAGACTCCGTAGACAGGTTGTACGTGGTGTTTGATGTTGGGAATTTCATTAAATCTATAAACTCGTACTATTTTGGAAATATTGAATGATGATGTTAATGGGGATTAAACGGAAGTGGTTAATGAAATCTTTTCAGTATTTTACTAATTTAGTACATCTCCTCTTTATTCAGAGATCTATTTAGGTAGAATGAAATCTATCAGGCTTGCTCAACTGGCTTTACTTGGTTGAGCGTCGGTCGCACTCCCTAAGTTTGGGACTTCACACACTTATTGGTGAATATTTTAGGTAGAATGAAATCTATCAGGCTTGCTCAGCCAGGTTTACTTGGTTGAGCGCCGATCGCACTCCCCAAGTTTGGGACTTGACACACTTATTGGTGAATATTTAAAATAAATTATAAATAACCTAATATAATATGTTGAATTACTTCATGCAATTTCAGAGAAGATTGTAAAATAAATCAATTATGTTATCGATATATATAACTTAATTCCTATATAAAAAAGATAAAATTAAAATTGAATAGCGAAGCAAATATATTAATTAATGAGTGACACAGTTATCATAATTTATAAACTTATTGGTATAAAATAACCTCAATCAAATAATAAAAAAATATATTATTTGAAAGTGTTGATTCTTATTGAGTTGTTGCTGGATTTTCCTTTATTTGGTTTTACCAGACTTAGATTGTGTTTAAATTACTCTACAACATTATTACATGATTGCTTCCTATTAAAAAAATTGTTGTTACTAGAGTATCATTGCAAGTATTAGTTGTATTCCTTATCCTGCTTAGCTTTATTTTAACATTGTCTCTCTGTCAGTTCACCTTTATACTTGTTCAGGTTGTTTGGTTTAGCAGGTATCTTGACTGTCCCTCGTTACTACTACACCGATGTTAGTCTTGATACTTACAGGGTACCATTGTGGCGTACTTATAGTACGCTTCTGTACATTTTTTTCCAGATCCAGGTGCCTAGGTGCCTCGATTATGATTGATTATTAGCTAGTTGGTTGATCATCGTTAGGGAGACTCAAGGTAAACCTTCGTCATGTTCGCAGGCCTCGGAGTCACCTTCTGATATTGTACTTGTACTGTTTAATTCTATTCCGAATAGTTGTATTTAGGAATTTTCTAGCAAACTTAATAGAGCTTATGACTTGTTGTGCTGGTTTTAAGATTGTAAGTTGTGTATAAATATTTTATATTCATCATTTGATGGTTGAATTCTTCTATTAATTCAGTAAGTGTTAGACTTACCTAGTCTTAGAGACTAGGTTCCATGACGACATCCTACGGAAGAAAATTGGCGTGACATTTATATAATATATAAAAAATAGTTTATAGATCGCCTTTTTTCCCCTCTCTTCTCAATCCCACTTTTACTGTTTATTCTTCTTTTTTGTATAAATATTTTGTATAAATTCTAAGTCTTTAACTTTTTTCTCTTTTAGTTAATTCTTAAAAATTGTATAAAAGTTGTTGTTTTGTGTAAAAATTGTATAAATATGGTACTTGTATATTAATTTTTATAGAAGTTGTAAGGACACTGTTATACAATGTTAAAAAATATATATGCAATGTATACTAAGTTTGGTAGTGTGTTATTTGTGTATATTGAGTGTATCCGCTTGTATTTGTGTATCTAAAGTATATCTTGTTTACATTATAAAATGTACATCACTCTCACACACACATATAATCTCGTTATCTGTGTGAGTTTTTCTTCTAGAGTTGAGTTTTTAAGTAAGTTTATCTCTTTTGAAAAATATTTTACTTTTTTGAAGTCACCAGCTTTTTTAACTTTTGACCGAATTGTTCTATCTGTATAATTGAAAACTTAATTGACTGAAATAGTTTTATACTTTACATTGCTTTGGACTGAAGATATATTTTTCATTATTGTAAATGAGATTTCTAAGATAAAAAAATCAATTGAAATACTTGACATGGGTATAGAATATGACTAGTGAGATTTTTATTTAACTGGCTAGCTGTTATAATTAGTTTTTGGCTTCAAATTACATAATAGATCTGTAGGCTAGAGCTTTTCAAAAGTTTGAGACTAGCGGTTAAAAGTGAAATTGCCTCAATTCAGCTGGCCAACTTCTTCTTAGCTACTATTCTAGCTCTCGGCAGAGGTAGGTGTCACTCATTAAGACTAAAAAATAAGATTTACTTGAATTATATATGTTCGGTAGAATTATGTACTAGGATAGAACTGGTTACCTCATTTTAATCAATGTTCATGAAAGAGGTTAGGCACACTACTCCCTCCTTAATGTGATCGCATTCTTTAGATTTTAATGTGTATTGTCTTTGATAATTCTCACTTCATGAGCTAGATTTTGAGGTTGGATTAGGCTAAAGGTCCTTTTTTTCTATCATGATATTAGAGCCATGCCATCCTAGTTTATTGTTTATCGATATTGGCCCCATCTTATATTGCCCACACTCCAGATGAATCCCAGATCGGTTCCTAAAAGATGGAACGATCTTTTTATATGATCTTGGATAATTCTTACAACTAGCATTTTGCAGTCAAGTTAGACTCAATGTCCATTTCTTTTGTTAGATTTTACCTATTCTCACAACATGGTTGCCTTTTATTTTATACTTACAAAATAAGAAAAGAAAAAAACTTATTTTGAATTGGAGACGACTACTCCCATCATTAGACCTAGAAAAAAAAGGAGGCGTCATATTAAATATATAGGCATTATTAATTTTGTTCATACGAAAGCTTAAGTTTTGAGCATTGACATTGTCAAAAATATTTACTCATTCTGATCAATCTAAATGATAATTGTAGTTCATTCTTTTAATTAGTGGCACATATTGGTGAATATCTAAAATAAAATGTAAATAACCTAATATAATATGTTGAATTACACTATAATAAAACAGGTGCATGAATACTTTTGTGTTCATGCAGTTTCAGAGAAGATTGTAACATAAATCCATTATGTTGTCGATATATATAACTTAAGTCCTGTATAAAAAAGTTAAAATTAAAATTGAAGAGTGAAGAAAATATATTAATTAATGAGTGAGAAAATTATCATAATTTAAGAATTTATTGGTATAAAATAACCTCAATCAAATAATAAAAAAATATATTGTAATAATTTTATCTATAATAAATAATAATAATAATAATAATAATGCCTNAGATTCCGAAGTGCATAAATGAACGAATTACAGTTTTTCTGAAGCGAAAATACAGCTTCTGTAAAATACGTTTTTATGAATATCAAAGCAAAACTAAAAATGGAAATCCTAAGTAGCTGCTCCACATATGGATTCTTCGCACTGTACATTTGCAGCCCTCTTTTTGTAATTTGTAGAACATACAAACTAATTAAGTGTTAATCACTCACCAGACCAAACATGACCATGAAAGGAGGTCAAGTTTAAACCTGATAATGCTATGGTAAGCTACACTAACAAAACAAAATTATTTATGCATTCTCTTGGGGTAAACCTGACCATGAATTGTCAGATTTTAATCCCATAATTTCAATATTAGCCTAAGTCTAAATCCATATGGAGACCTGCTTACTGAGTCTTTTCAATGAACAAGGAACACAAATAAGAGCACCTTTTATCATTAATCTAAGATTATAAGTCCAACACTTTACTATTTGGACAGTGTTGAGGATATATCTTTGAGTATTGTCAAAAGATGAATCTAATCATGAAGGAGGTTAGATTCACTCCTTAATGACGCTCTTAGAAGAACAAAGCATATTCAGACCTTTTCTGGGCTAAATCTGGCCATAAAAAGGGTCAGATTCAGCTCCATAGATCTCATCTTTTGTTCCTCGTGACAATTATGCTATATTTTTGACTTTTTAGGCTTTTATAGAGACATAATCTGATCATTTTAAGAGATTCAGATTCCTTACTCTAGGAGGCCTTTTGACTACTTATTTTATGCCCTAGCAGAGGTAACTTCATGGACATGCTACTGTTTATGCACTATTGTGGGGTGAATTTGACCATTGGAAGGTCAAACTCATCTACCCTAGTGCTAATACTAACCTACCTAGAGACTTGCTTGTTGAATCTCTTTATTGACCAAAGAGACTCAATTGAAAGCATATTTTCTGCACATTTATAGAGAGAACCTGACCATAGAGAAGGTCAGATTCTACACCATAGTGCAGCTATTTTAAGAAGTGGAACTACGATTATCAACTACATTTATATACCTCTAATCTGAAATAAACAAAATCTTCCAGCAAAGAAATACTAACAGCAGGACTACATTTATCACACTCACAAACTCTTTATCACACCCACATTGTCACATTATATAGAACAGAAGAAAATCTTCAGATATCAAAAANAATAATAATAATAATAATAATAATAATAATAATAATAATAATAATAATAATAATAATAATAATAATAATAATAATAATAATAATAATAATAATAATAATAATAATAATAATAATAATAATAATAATTGTCACACCTCCTTTTTCACTACCCCGTATTTAATGAAGGGTAATAAGGGAGTTTTTCCAATTGAAGCGACATTATTCGGATTTGGGATTTATTTTTAGTTTTCAGAGTCGCCACCCGGATTTTTGACGATGTTCCGGGACACCATTTTATTTTTTAAAAAAAAAAATCCCAAAACCGAGGAAATTTTGACTCTGTTTTAATTTGTCTGCGACCAAAAATCTGAGTAAGGAACTCTGTTAACCCGGGAGAAGGTGTTAGGCATTCCCGAGTTCCGTGGTTC